>NWUY0300043460.1:11727-27141 GCA_004151065.3 Larix sibirica | reverse complement strand
AGAAAGCAAAGGAGCACACTTCAGTAGTTTCTGCAAGGATGCAAATTTCTAAATATGGATACTGTGGGTTCTCCGATTCCTCCTGCAAACAACTACCACAGAAGTCTTGCTACAGAAAGAATATCAAGTTGGGGATCATGTATATTTGAATGTTAAGGCAAAGAGAAGTTCCGTGAACTTGGGAAAATGCAGTAAATTGGCTCCTAGATACTATGGGTAGTTTGAAGTATTAACAAAGCTAGGCCCTATGGGTTATCAACTTGCCTTCACTGCTCATGTTTGAGTTCATAATGTGTTTCATGTGTCTCTATTGAAAAATTATATACATGATACTAAACACATAATTGATTGGGACTTGTTGCAGGTAGAACCAGAAGGAGAATTCTTTCCAGAGCCCCTCTGTATATTGGATAGGCCCAAGAAACACAACTCTAGAAGCGAGCCATTGTCTAGGTGAAAGTGCAGGGAAGCACTTCGGCCTTAAGTAGGCCACTTGGGAGAGGGAATATGCAATGAGAGAAGCATACCCCTCCCCGTTTCAAAGTTATTATAAAAGGTTTGACAACACTGGGGCGATGTTACTTTAAGGGGGGTGGGATGCAATATCCCAAGGTTCTGCCTCTTTTTTTTAAAGGTACTTGGGATTAGGACAAGTACATTTTATTTTGAGTTTGTAAAACTCTAGATATTGTGGATAAATGATGATACGTTTTTGATTAAATCTTACTATTAAATTCCAAACTTGTTATTGAACATTCTATGCAGAGAGGAACCAAGCTTGCTGGGGGAATGTCTTTGATAAAGTAAGCAAAATAAGAAAAGTGGGGAAAGTGAAATGAGAAAAAGAATATAGTAAAAGAAAAGAAAATAAAAATAAAAGTTGTGACTTAAGTAATTAATGAATTAAAGAAAAAGAAAGATATTCAAAAGGAACCCCAACTACCTCTCTAATTAAAAGAAAAGATAAAATATTTAAATTCAAGAAGGATAAAAGGGGGTAAAGTGAAGAAGAAATCATCGAATTTTCTCTAAGAAAAGAACAGCCGAAATATGAATAGAGCCCTTCTACAATCATTGCAGTAACAAAAGAATAGTGTAGACTAGGAGGTGTTGCGGGAGGCAAGGAACCTCAGGTCATGAGAAGGTCCATTTGGCTTCCTATTGAGCGCTTAGTGGATATGAAAAGTAAAATTATCTAAATGGTGTGGTATGGTTTATATTTTGTATAGGATCCAAAGAGCTAGTAAAGTGAACTTGGTGACCAGTCTGCAATAAATATTTCTCACGGATAAGAAACACAAATTCCCTAAGTTATTACTCACTACCAAGCTTGGTTTAGCTCGAGGGTGATTCGTTGGAACTTAAAGATTGTTGAGTTCCTAGGAATCTAAGGTTGGGAGGAACATGGAGGTTATTTAACAAGTTTGGTTGCAAAAGGTAGATAAGTAACTTTGGTAACTTGGTACATTTGATTATAATTGGAAATTAAAGGTTTATGTTTATTTGTATTATCTGTTACAGTAGAGAGTTATAATGTTTTATTTCTAGTTATACAATCTAGGCATTAACAAAGTATTATTTGAAGATATAAATTTTACCTATTGTGGTTTGATTTCCTGAAATGTTGAAGATATAATTACATTGACTTTATGTGATGAAAATAAGTAATTTATGTTCTTTGAATAGAATGGAATTTACAGTTTGTTAAAATGGAAAATAGATTCTTATATTGTTTAAGGTTTTCATTTCTGCAAAAAAAAAGAAACTGTTTCCCTTTTTGTTTATCCTATAAAGAGGAAATAATTTGTTTTTAATTACTTTGCAAAGGGAATTAATATGAAAAATCTATACAGTTTTGCTATATTTATTTTATATGAAATAAAATTCTTTATTTATTGTTACTGCTATTGCTACTAATTCTGTTAAAAAAGAAGAAGAGTTAATTCGTTTACACAATTTGAATATTTGTATATAATTTCTTTTGAAATCGATGCAGCTAAAAGGGTTATGGAAATATCATATAGTATTTCCCATGAATTTAGATGCATAATGCTTACAAACCATTTTAATGGAGACAAATACTAACAGAGTGGAAGTTAACATAAATATGTGCTCTGTTGTGGCGGGTTTGGTGGTTGCACCTAGGGGTATAGTGGTAGCGGATGGGATTGGACCCATGGACCCCGTGTCATGCGAGTACCGGTCCCATCCCAGTTGCTGATTCCCCTAGTTACAAAAAAAAAAAACAAACCAAGGTATATGTATAGTTAAGGTTGAGGCTTTCAACTTGATAAATTTATAACCATAACTTTAGAAATTGGGTAAGATGAGTCGATCATCGCTGAGGTCCCTAACATCACATACACATAATTCTTGAAAATATTTCATTTGGAACTCTAGGGTTAGAGTCATCAATAGTACATTTGTAAATAATTCAATATCAAGCAACCGTTACGAGTATTGAAATCTTTTACTAATAATATCCTCTTGTACAATGCAAGAAGTAGAATAGCAGACCCACGTTGCAAGTAAATGGGAAAATAGATTACCAATCTAAAAAAAGTAAACATATAAGCTAAGGGTTTTGTACTCTGACAAACCCATAGGGTTAAAATTTATGAATATCACTTATATTATAAATGCAATCAAAACAACTCTGCATAGACGTCATAACCATTCTATAAAATTATGTAACAAACACATGCACATTAAATTCCTCAATAAAAAGAAGTTTTTCATTCCTATAATAATCATAAAAACAAGCTATTTCTACCGCGACGCCAAGCCAAGGCCTCAATGGGATTAATTACATATATACAAATTACACTCAACTAGTAAAAAACCTAGTCTCATTGTAGATATAATTGTTAAATACAATCCTCTCATACTGAACTCCTTAGAGACTATGCATCCTACATTTAAGATCCTAAATTTAAGCGTATTTAATGCAATTGGTGTTGAGCCCTTTTATATGGAGCTTACCCGAACAAGTACCCGAGTTCCATAACAGTCATTGGGTAAGCATACCAAAGGGGGGCTTGCCCCCTTCGGGTTAAAAGCATAGAAGTACTTTTAACCCATTGTACCATTGTCCAGGTGTTAAACGATAGGAGGATAGGATAACCACTTAGAACCTCCAATTAATATCTACCATGCTAACGTGGATAATTAATTCAAGTAGATGATTAATTAAATCCTTAGCAGGACCAACACTTGTGCATCGTCTAAGAATCAACACTTCTAGCGAACCTGTAGATATATAATTGGGGGACCCGTAAGTCACACCCACCTTAATAAAGAATGCACATAACTTTAACTAGTTTAATACAATTAACAGTTAAGGAATAGAAAATGTCAATATTTTTATATAGAAATATTGGTAGAAAAACAAAAGTGTGGAACTATGTAGCAAGACAATTACCCAAAGGAAAATATATTATTCACTTACCACTTATCCTATCACTGTACTAGATCATAATAAAAGGAGTCCATTAGAAATTGATGATTATTATTGAAGTATGGTTTACAAAAAAACAGGAACCTTGCAAGATGTTAATCTATTTATGATTACTATCTACACGCGACTAGTCTGCACATAAGTGGCTTAAATAGTTATGTATAAGTTGGATATAGTCATACCAAATAATTACACACAAACAAAGTTTTGGTTAGAGATAGTTTTAAGGGATGTTACAATAGTTATACTTCTAAAATTGATAAGAAATTTCAAAAACTAGTCATTTATCATAAATTTAGTCAAGTCTTAAAAAGATCTCATCCATAAACATCTCATCCATAAATTTAGTCAAGTCTCAAAAAGATCTTATCCAAGTGTATATATATATATATATAGTTTTGGTTAAAGATAGTTTTAAGGGATGTTACAATATTTATACTTCCAAAATTTATATGAAATTTCAAAAACTAGTTATTTATCATAAATCTGGCCAAGTCTCAGAAGCTTGATCTCATCTAAGTGTTCCTCTTGTGATAGATATCATGGTTCCTGTGGAATTCCTTGCTTTGATAACACATCAGCTTCAATATCCATCTCCCTATAGATATGGGTGAAGGAAATAATCTGAAATTGTCTATAATTTTCTTTTAGTTAGATGGATAATGGTTGAAGTGTCACAATTTGTGTCAGTTGTGAAGATTTCATCCACTTGATCACCAAATTCAAATCCCCCAAAACTTGTAGTCTCTTAATATCTTTGTTCCTAGCAACCATCATGAGTGGTATAAGTGCCACTAACTTTGCAAATTTATTGGTGCTAGTGCCTAAACAAGCCTTGAACTTAATGTAATCGCTCTCATTTTAAATTAAGAGACATCCCAAGCCACAATGATTCTCAACCACCTGACAAACTCCATCAAAGAACCCCCATGGAGAGTTCATGTCAACATATAATTTCCCAACTTGCCATGGAAGTCTATGAATATGTTCTTCTTAATGAGCTAAAAAATACTCATACTTTGAGCTAAAACCTATAAATCAGGAACTTATTTATTTTCAAAAAACAAAGAATTTCTAGCAACCTAGATACCTCACTATACTAAAAATAACATAAACTACTTGTTATTGAGATCTTGTCTTTGAAACCACACTAATAAGCAATCTTAGTATGGATGTGTGTGTGGATTTAAAAAAAAAATACCATATATATTATATCATATAGATTTGGAGAGCTCGTTTTTACAATAAAATATTTTTATAATTAAAATTTCATCAATTGAATACAATCATAATTTTTTTATAAATTTGAAAAAAAAACATTGAAATATAAATAAACTTATTCACTTACTCGTAAGTGAATTAAATACCCTATAACATCCAAATACTTGAGACTTTGTAATATTTATTAAACATTTTACACTGAATGAGATGTGTTTTGTTGTAGCAAGTGACCAATGTTATGAAGGATGGTGCCCATAACATGAACATGATCCAAGATTCTTGTGTAGGGGTTGGTTTGGAAGCATGACAGGGCGGAAGGCGCCAGTGCAATACTGGTAATACAAAGACCGACTGCCACAATTCGATCACTCGATGGTTACACGCCAAGAGACTATGCGTTTTCAATTGTTGTGCATGAAATGCTTCGGTCCCTCCACTGTCTCAATGCAGATGCAGACATGGTTCTCATTGTTTCCATAGACGTTCCACCCTCATGGATCAACAAACTGCATGATGATGTTGTCAAGGTAGTGATGGCATAAAACATTGGTACCCTCTCTTGGTTCTGCGCATATCACACTAAAAATAATATAACTATTAAGAGTGGGTCAACTCTCTTCTAGGAGGCTGCCTCACCATTTCTATAGGGTTATCCGTTAATATTAAAAAAATTACAGTGTTGGATTTCCCTTGGTATTTGTAAGNTGTGATTGAATTGTATCATTGTTTCAAGTTTCAACATCTAAAATAATTTAATATCAAATCTCAACCACATATTAACAAGTCTAGTACCAAGACTCCATGTATAATGAATCCTAAGAAACTTTTGATTCCACCACCTTAGACACAACATGATAGTTGGAAGATCAAGAAACCCCACCACACTTCTAGCATGGGTGAGTATAGATTGACTTGTCCCTCACAAAAATAATGATATTCAAGAAACTCAATAACAATTAATTGACTTAGTACAATTGAATATTATCTAGAAAATGAACACAAGAAATTGTATAGTATGTCGCAACTTAGGTTAAAACAGGAAATGATGAAAAAAACTTGATGCTTTTGTAGATACAAGTTTCACTTTGAGTATGGCTCGGCCCCAAATGTCAAACTATACCTTCCCCCATTTACGATAGAACACTCAATTTCATATTGTATTTAATATGTCCCAATTTAGCTTAAAATAGGAAAACAATGGAAAAAACTTAATGATTGTGTAGATATAAGTTCCACTTTGAGTATGGCTCATCCTCAAATGTCAAACTATACCTTCCCTCTGTTTACAATAGAACACTCAATTTCAAATTGTATTAAGTACATAGCATGTATACAACTAAAGTTAGGAAAAAAGATAGGAACCATGATTCTTTTGTTAACATTATGATCATTCATACTTCCTAACCCTATCCATGCCATTTTTGGGTATGATTGGTTCCAACCACTATATATAGTGAATGTTTGGTTTGTAAATTTATCGAAGAAAAAGTTGTTCTACCTGGATTGTAGATCAAACTCATGGATAAATGTAAAAGACAAACATAGATTTAGGTTAGATAGTGGATTGGATTTCAAAGGAATTCTACAATTTTATACATGTTGAGAAAACATAAAGAAACACACTTCAAAGCCATATTTAAGAGGGAAAGTAAAAAGGACAAAATCATTGTCAAATTGAAATCGTTTTCTTCAAAAACTCCATTCAGTTTTGGGAGAAATAAATAAATGCCTAAGATTGATCTTAAGAGATTTTATGACAATAATTTCTATGATGAATTCTTATGATCCCCATAAAGCAAGATGAGATCAACCAGTAAATTGTAAAACCACTAGAACCACTGGAGCAGAAACTTATAAGATCCGGTAAGTTGAAGTATGCATGTTCAACATGTTTGGTTTGGAATCATATATACATAGCATGTTTGGTTTGTAATCATACATACATAGTTTGTGGTATGTTTAGAATGGTAGTTAATTACAAGCCTCTTAGTAAGTTAATAGTGCCATTCAATTATCTAGTGCTAAATACAAAAATGATTATTCGAAGAGTAGGGAATACTAAGGTTTCCTCAAAGTTCTATTGCAAATCGAGATATTAGAAAATAAAAATTCAAGAGCATGTCAAACATATGCTAACCTTCTCAATGCTTTCTAGATTTGTCAAATAGAATTCCATGCCTTTTGGTATGAAATGCCCCATATTTCGATCAAGAATGCATTATAGTTTTGGTTAATACTCCATTTTGTATTGTTTTATATATATACATATGTCTTGGTATTTTCATAAGATGAATATGGGCATCTAGAGCATTTGGATATATTTGCTTCATTAGTGGATCAATATGATTTACGTTTTCTCTAGAAGAAACATAAATTCTTTTAAAACAAAATAAAAGATTGAGCTTTTGGGTCTAGAACTAAAGACATTTTTTGATGCAACCATGTCATAGACATATATATCCCTCAAGTGTCCTATAAAATCAATATACAAAAACATTTAAAGAATAAACACTGCAATGTAGTCAACTAGTAGAAATAATTATTGATAAATTATTCAAGAAATATAAATTGGAGAAAGTAAATAAGAGAGACAATGATATAGAACTTGCAAAATATAACCTTTGTATTGATAATCTAAAAAAGAGAGAGCAATGTTCATGGGCGTCTTTAACGGGGAAACCTCCTATTGAGTGGAGCTCCAATTGAACAACAACACTCGACAAAACAATTTTATATATTTTTGGCTATATAAATCATTTTTCACCAACAAAAACCTAACTATTTTTGGTCCAACCATTAAATAAATACCAACCACTTAGTGTCCCTTATTTAATTAAGACAACCATCTTACATTGAGTAACCACCCACTAACTATCTAATGGGCCTTATTCAAAGATGGTCTCATACATTAATTAACTAGATACTAAGTATCCCAATATAGGAAGGTTGGGTTAGGGCCCTAACATGCCCTCCCCATTCGCAACATTATCCTCAAGGATGGAGGTGTGGAATCTGCTACAAAATATATGATGGTTCCAAGGTGGAATATTTCAATTGTGTATCCTTCAAATGTATTGGAACATCCCAATAGTGTGATGACATAGTCAATATTCCCTTGTACCCAATGCTACTTCTAGATGTAACCAAATGGAACCTTCTTCACCAAGTTTGGGAATGCTAGTTTGAACTTGAGACCCCATGAAATTTTTTTAACATGATGTTTGAAATACTAGGTGGATCTTGGAGTGTGCAGGAAGAGCCAATTTGTAGGCACTTGTTCAATGCATTGGAGGCTTTGAATCTTGATATGGTCCATAAAACTTTGAAGCTGACTTTAGGTGGTCCTTTTCTTTGAGAGAGGTATGCTTATAAGGTTGGAACAGAGAAAAAAATTTCCCCTTCCTTCAAAAGAATGCTCATAACGATGTTAATTAACCTGTTGCTTCATTTTAATTTGATCCAAAACTATATTATCCTTAAGTGTGTTGAGGATGGTCTCTTTGGTGTTGAGTATGCCACCCACTTCCTAAACATTGGACGTGCTTGATAAACGCAAAGCCATTGAGGGATGATTTTTGCCATAGATAACTTCATATGGTGACATTTTGATAGTGCCATGACAAGTGGTATTGTACCACCATTCGGGAATGGGTAGCCATTGAATATATTGGTGTTTTTTATTTGAGGCAAAGCATCTCAAGTAAGTTGCCAAGCACTTGTTGATCACTCCTAGCTGAACATATGTTAGGGGATGATAAGTTGTGCTCATTTTCAAGTTTGTGCTTTGTAATTTAAACAAATCCTTCCATAAATAAAGGTGGGATCACGATTCAACACAATTTAAGTAGGCATTCCATGCAATTTAAAAATCCAATCCATGAATATTTTGGCAATGGTGGATGGCATAAATGGGTGTGGTAAAGCAAAAAGTGAGCATATTTGGAAAACTGATCAACTACCACCACGATGACAGATTTGTTGCTTTCTTTAGGGAGGAACACTATAAAATTCATGGAATTATCAACTCAAATAGTGGAACAAATTGATAATGGTTGCAATGTTCTTGGATTGTTCACTATTTCACCCTTACTCCTTTTATAAGATTCATATTTACCCGCAAAAGTATGTACATCCTTTTTCTTTCCCAAAAGGCGTGCTTAAATTGTTCACATGTTTTTTGAAATCCATAGTGACCCATTGTAAGAGAGGAATGGAACTTAATCAACACCCTTTATTTTAAAGTTGATTTTTATACCAAAATAATATTCCTTTTATATTGCAAGGTTTCTTGCTTCTAGGTATAAGTGCTAGGACAGTTGGGGTCCTCCTTAAGTCATTGAATGAGTTGAACCATAGTATCATTAGCCAACCATTCTTGTAGTACCACTTCAATCCAATATAGTATTGATAAGGATAATGTAGAGATGGATACTTCCTCATATTTCCTAGGCAAAGCATACCCCACCACATTCTCTTTGATTTTCTTATATATTATCTCATCATCATAGCCTAACAGCTTAGGTACCCACTTGTGTTGTTATGGTGATGATAATATTTTTTCTAAAAAACACATCACCTATAGTAGTTTGTGTTGATCAATATATGCATCCCATTAAGATACAAAAACTATGTATTGACAACAAGAAGGATGGGCATTTTCTATAGGCGAACTTGCCCAAATTTTGATCACACAAATTGTCACTGGTGAATCCCAATGGGTGACCTTTTTGCATCAACACAAATGCAATACCTATTTAAGAGGCATCACATTCTAGGACAAAAGTCTTAGTGAAATTGGGAATTGATAATATTGGGGTAGTACACATGGCATCCTTTAAAGTTGAAAATCCCTACTTTGCTTCCTTACTCATGACAAAGGTATTCTTCCTGAGTAGGGTGATTAATGGGGCTTCAATTCACCCATAATTCTATACAAACTTATTGTGATATCCTATAAGTCCTATCAAACCTTAAAATGCTTTAAGAGTCTTAGGGTGTGGATACTCTTTCATTGCCTTAATTTTATTGGGATCCTACCCTTGTTTGACTATGTGATTGAAGTATTCCACTTTAGAAGCACCAAATGTACATTTACAACATTTGAGGAACAACTGGTTATCCTTAAGTGATTATTGGTATTTATTAACATGTTCCACATGTGCTTCCTAGGTATCAATGTAAATCAAGATATCGCCAAAGAATAGAATCACAAAGTTGCTCAAAGAAAGGTTTAAAACACTTGTTCATGAGGGTCTGAAAAAATAGGGGGAATTGTAAATACCAAAAGGCACCACTAAAAACTCACAATTGAATACATGTGTACATAAGGTATTCTTAGCAATATTTGCCTCCTTCACCTGGATTTGGTGATACTTAGAGAAAAGATATTGTCTAATGAAGAATTGGGCCCTATGAAGCTCATCCAAGAGGTCACCAATGGTTGGAATGGGACATTTGTCTCACTATCAAATTACCAAGAGCACATAAGTAGGAGCATGTGATTTAGGTTCCTTATTTATTCAATACCGTGACTCTTGAGGAGGAGTAAAGGTTGGTACTAAGATGGATCACATTGAACTCTAATAATATATTGAATGATCTTTTCAGATTCATTTATTTGTGCAAAAAGGATGTTGATAAGGACACACATTGGAAGGATGACTACTGGGAATCAAGGGGATACCATGATCATGCTAACCACGTGGAGGAGGTGATCCACAAGTTGTTTCAAATACTTGTTGTTTCTTAGTCACAATTGACTGTAATCAACGTGAATTTTCTACAAGGGGCTATCTAGAATTTGGATGGAATTGAATTGGGTAGTAATGTTGGAGTGTCATTTCTTCAAGGGATTCTCCATACCATGAGCATTGATAAGTTTTGGGGAGCCAAAATAGAGACCCTTGAGAGTATCTTTACAACCCTCCTTATTGAGGCTCATGCATAACTCTTTTAAATCCATTGTGACTATGCCCAATGCCAATAAAAAATGGGAGAGTAAATGGTACTTAGGATAAGGACACTACATGAGAAATATCATAAGTATCTCCTGTGAAGATCTGTGTCGCATATGTGACATGTGATGGTAGGAGGGAAGTGACATGTGGGGAGCATAATAAGGGGGAAGTGGGGGAGAAGAGGAAACATGCCAATGAAAAATGGGAGAGGAAATGGTAATGTCACTGCCTAGTGATCACTATCCAAACCATTCCTTCCAAGTGTCATACCGTGAGTGGCATAACTCCACCACCTATCATTGCAAGTGTCTATCAATGGTAGGTCATTATGACATGTCATCACTTGATTCATTAGAGTGTGCATTGGGAAATGTGTCAGTGACATATGGGAGGGAAATGGTACTTGGGATAATGAGGCCACATGAGAATTATGAGGAGGCCATTTGATGTGAAATCTACTCACCTGGTTGGCTAGAGTGTGCATTGCAAGCATACCAATGAAAAATGGGAGATGACATGGTACTTAGGATAAGGAGGTCACGTGAGAAATATTGTGGGAAGTCCATGTGAAGGTTTTGGTCTTGTATGCTACATGTACTAAGGGATGTGGCATGTGGGGAGTATAATGAGGATGTGAGGGAAAATAGGGGCTCGCACACCACAGTGGTAGGGAGAACGAGGAATGGAATGAGGCAAGGGGAAAATTGTAAAAGGGGAGTGTATTAAAATATATGTATTTTTTCTTTATTTTTATTTTTTTAACTTGTGTCCTAAAACCAATGTAATCATTTACAAGGGTTCCCAAAATAAATTAGCAATGAAATGATCATATGACCTATGTTTTTTAATCTAAGTGGACACTAGTTGCCACCCAACAATTCCATTGATTTAGAATGGTTTGACATCTTGGCATTTTTCAGGTCCCAAACTTCTTATGCATTTTGAGGCCCTAAAAAATGTTTTTTTGGGCCCTGCAACTGCTTAGGGTTAGTAATAACATGAGGATATGACCCCTTTTCTTAGCTTGGTGGATACTAGTGGCCATAGATCGGTTCCACTTATTTAAAATGTTTCCACATCTTGTCATATTTTCTATAGTTTTTCAGGTCCCAAAATTTCGATGCATATTTTAGGCTTAGCTAGTCATCGCAAGGTGAAAGAAACATTATTTAGGGCCTAAAAAATGCACCAGAATTTAAGGACCCAAAAAATTATAGAAAAAATACCAAGATTTGGAACCATTCTAAATTAGTGGAATCGGTAGGTGGCCACCAGTATCCATTTGGATCATTTTTTCATCCCGTGAAATGTTGCATGACATTGATACAAATGGATTTCTAATGAATGGGTGCACATAACCATATTCTTCTTTTTCGACATCCATTTTTTATTTAGACTTAAGCATATCATCTCATATGAATTTGTGTAAAGAAGGGCAATTGCAATGTTGAATCCCAATGCAAAATTCTTAAATAAAATTCTTTCATGGTTTTCATGATCTACACGTGAAAATCACTTGGCACTCTAAATCTCAAAAATTGGTTCCCAATTAGGAGAAATCTAAGTTCAAGTTAAGACCAAAACAATTGGGTTGATGGGTGACAAGGAAAACAAATCAACATTCATAAACTAGTAACATAATGGTACTTATGGGCTTTATGAATTTTTTTGTAAGTAGTATGTTGTGCGTTTTAAAATCAAGGGGGATAAATATTATCATCACATATAAAAAATATATTATAGTTGCCATCATATGATGAGCACTGCTCTCCTATTGTGTAAATATGTTTTTTTTGTAAAAACATAATTTTTTTGTTTTTTTGCATTGAAAAAACTCATATCCATGGATGCACTCCTTCACTGCTTACACCATCAATATCAAAGGTAAGTTTAATATTCATAAATCAAAGAAAATACAAAAAAAAATTGTGAATCCTAAAATGATGGCTATAACTAATATATAAGTAGTTCATTATTATTATGTTTTTTAACTTGCAATTTATCTCAACTCCAAATTTATTAATTTTTAATATAGATAAAAATAAAGAAAATTACAAACCTCTTTTTTTCATCAGGAAAAAATCACATCGAAATTACATTTTGTAAAATGCTTAAGGCATTATTTTCAGTTCACGGGATCCAAACACTTCTATAGCACCTATCCTTTAGTTACAAAAAAGTACAATTGCTCTAAGAAAATCCATACATTTCAATAACTTTATCAATAGGAATACCTCTCATACATTATCACACAAAAACTGATCCAACTATCTGAATTTTTACATAAAACAGATTCCATAATATGGATGATCACCAAGAACTAATTAACATACATAAGGTATTTCCAACATATGCTTATACTAATAAAAAGGAACTGGTCCAGATTCATCCATTTGACCCTCTTTTCTTCCCCATTAATTCCATTGTCCAGGTCCCATTTGCAATCCTTATTTCAATAATTATTTGCCATTGCATTTCTCTCTCTATAAACATGTAAGAAGGAGATTTTATGTATTGTCTTCTTCTATGACATAACTTCCTCATAAATTGGACTAAGGAGAATATTGTGTACCTATACCAATCCCATTCATCCAATTGATAATGAGCATGAATCACCCATCACTAGTAACATTTAAACTCTTTTCTTAACTACCAATGTAAGTATCATTTTTAGACCCAACAATTCCTCCTTTTTTATTTGGACTGTCCCCTATCCTTGCTTTGAACTTTATGAAATGAGAGTTTGAAAATATATATAATCCCACCTGTGTCCCCCATAGGAGGATCCCTTTATATGCCCCATCAAAATAATCCCATGAAACATATTTATCAATTATCTATGGAACCACCACCCTTAGGCCTTTCATTGTTGTTTCTTGTTTAAATATTTCAAGTATTCTCATACTTTTTTATTTTACAAATTGTGGAATTTTAAGCTTTCCTTAAAAAATTCCACCATTCCTTGACAACCACACCCCCACAGAGCAAGGGAAATGCTTTATACCTTTTCATATTTGAGTTGTCACAACAATTTTTAAGTATCCATTAATATAAACTTCAACATGTATCCCTCAGATACCAATTTCTCTTTCTAATTCTTCCCACACATCTACAAAAAAATTGCACTTTATAAACAAATGAGTCATGGTTTCTTCACTTCCCTTACATAGTGTGCATCTGCCATGACCCTGAAAACTATTTTTTGCAAATAGTCCCAAGTAGGAACCTTATTTATAAGCAACAACCACATAAAAATCCTAGTCTTCATTGGGCACTTGAATTTCCATATTTATATGTACCTCCAACAAAACCTTCTGCTTAATCTCTACTTCCCTAAAGACAATATAACCTAGTTTAGGAGTGTATTTTCTTCCCACCGGGTTCTGAGACCTCACTAGCTCATCCTCCTAAGTAGTTATCTTGATTTGGTTTATTCTAAGACTATGTATATACCCATTCCATAGAATTATGTCTTCCCCTTCTAGTCCTACATTTTAAAAAAAAACCATTCATGCCTCCAAGAATTGATGTTTCCCTCAACAACAATTTGATTAGGTAATAAATCCCATTTGTCTTTAATGTGTTTACCAAATTCCTTGGTAGTTTGTGATTTGTACCGCTACCATTCCAAGGGTCTTCTCCCATCTTGAGTTGTGTTCCATCACCCACCTTAGAAACCAACCATCTCCCTACAACTAAAAAATATAGTACCTTGGCCTTCCAAACCATAGAAGAATGTTTAGAAGATTTTAAGGGGGCTCTTATCCATTCCTCTAGTAATAATGGGGCAATATATTTTTTAATTATCATCGAGCACCACAAAATATTTCCTATTATAAGACTCTATACATTTTTGGCTTCCTGAGTGCTCTTGCAAACGCAACACCATTCTTTACACCCCATCCTCCCACTTCTTTTGGCTTTGATATTTTTTCCCACGAAACCCAAGAGAAAGTTTTTTATCCATCCCTCCAGCCCAAATAAATCTAAAATTGATCTTCCTTATTTATTCCAATATGCCTTTTGGGACAAAGATTAGAGATACCCAATAGATTGGAATTGCCTTAGCAATCGATTTTATCAATATATATATGCCCCCCTTGGAAAACCACTTATTACACTAGCAAAACAATATTTTCTACACATTTTCTATCATCCACCACCATTCCTTCTTGGTATAGTCATTTTCATTGATGTGAAAATGTAAATACTTTATTTCCACTTCCAGCTAAATATGTGCAAAGAGAAACATATGAGTAAATTGAGTCCTCTCTTCATCATTAAGTCCAAAAAATCATAAAAGACTTTCCCTCACTTACCTAGATCCATGTTGCTAATAAATACTGATCATGTGGTTGTTTAATCCTCATGCCATCCCCTGGAGAAACTCAACCATCACAAAAATAATGATATCATCAACAAAAGGAAATATTTATATGGACAACACATTTCCCATTCTAATGCCTTTAAAAGTCATACTTATTTTGCCTCCAACAAATATGTACTAATCCCTTCTGCTACCAAAAGAAATAGAAAAGGGGACATAGGAGACCACTATCTCAGACCTCGGCTAGGTCTAAAGAAGTTGGAAGCAACCCAATTAACCAATACTGCAAAGGACACCATGGTAATACATGACATCACCCACTTACTGTTTGCAAACTAAATCCCACATGAATCATCTATAATTTGAGATATATCCTTCTTACCCTGTCATAAGCCTTGGATAAATCTGCCTTTATTGTCAGAGTTATAGATCTACTAAACTAGCTTACCTAT
>NWUY0300043452.1:7068-18288 GCA_004151065.3 Larix sibirica | reverse complement strand
TTTATCCCAGGGGAGAGCCTCTATCCCAAGGGTCTCCTACCCTTCTACAAAAAAAGGAATTTAAAATATGAAAGAGATTATGATTTGAGACCTTGTAATGTCCCTAATCGCTAAAGCAAGTTCTAGTTCATACTTGCTTGATTCCATGAAGTTGAAACTATAAAAATGCTCACACTCTCTTTCTAAACCCACAACAAGCAAGCCATATAGGTTTCCCATGAACAAGGCATGAGTGCCTCCAAAAATCATGAAACAAATATAAAATTTCGAAAATTCAAGAATTTATGGAAGTTTCAAACAGTTTGGATTATGGTTTTAACTCTCTAAACCAATTGGTAACCATACATAACTATCTCCATCAATCATAAAAGGAAGCGAGACGGACCAATGAGGGAGATATACATATTACATCATCATGCTAGAGGAATCTTGCATCAAATTACATCCATCCCTTTTTCCATGTTAGTGACCCATGTCCCTAATCATTGTCTCCCTAAGTGTTGAAGTCATCATGTCCAAGTGATTTCTATCTTGCATACATTCGGAAGATTGGAATTGGGATCATTCGTGTACAAGAGCAAAGGAACCTAGTATTTGGTTTGAAAGGTGTTGAACAATGGAAGACGTAATTGTATTGTATCATTCCATTCCTAATAGATATTTGACATATTTCCCTCCTCCAAATTAAAATGTTATGTATTTGGTTGTTAAAGATAATTTATATGTTGTTATTTCGCAATTCGATAATTCTCCATTTGTGACGACAGTTCAAAGTGTCACTATTCACTCACGAAAAGGAAACATATAGATGGAAGAGCACATGATTTGATCTGCATTTATGACGTTGATCATTGAAAGTGAGACCTCGACACCATCTCATTCCATTCTGAGAGTTGTAACCACAAAAAAGGGAAAATTCATGCGTTGCACACTAGCAAGGCACAGACCATTCATGTGTTTCTCTTGACAAAGGCGTGAATACATAAAAAATAACCATTCGTACTTTGCACACTAGAAAGGAACGGATATTTTGCTTGTTTCCCTTTGGATAGGGTGTCAATTCCCCATAATTTCATGAAAAAATACAAAAAATTGAAATAAAGAAGTTATGGAAGTTTACAAACCAATTTGCATGATTGCAACTCCCTAAACCACCTGGTAACCATTTCCATCTATTACCTTCAAACATAAAAGGGAGATGAAATGGACTAAGGGAGCACACCCAATATACCAAATTAATGCTGAAGGAATCACTCACCATCCAATCCATCCATCAATAACTCATGTTATTGACCCTTAAATCCCTGAATATTTAAGTTGTTTCCCTCAAGTAACTTCATCCCTTATCTATATATAGTGGATCAAAGTGGGATCGTCGGAGTGCATGAGCAGAGAGACTGGAATATTCATGTTCGATAAGGTGTCGAACATTGAGAACGTATATCTTGTACTTATTTCATTGTCATAATTGAGATTTGACATATTTACCTCCCCCACACGTGTCTTTTATGATCGTGTTTTGACGTAAAGAATGTTTTGTCGTTTATATTGAAATTGATTAGATAGCTAATGTTCTTCTCATATTTAAATTCATTAACATTCTTTGCTATTGTCAAATTGGCTCAAGGAAGGTTGGCTTTGTTGGTTTTGAAAGTTGAAATTGTGCTATAAGGAGCAAATCTGGAATGAGACAAAGGAGCAACTTCAATCAACCATCGAAAAAGGTGCACACATCATTTCTCCCTAATCTCTTCTCTAGTTTAGATTTTCTTATCAAAGTTTATGTGTGGTATTATGTGTGAATAAGAGTCTAATATGCATGAAAATATAGTCATTTAGGTCAGTCTCATCTTAATTAGTACATTGTCATGGGATTCAATCCCGAACAACAATAGCATACCATCTTTTCTTATTGTTTCTTAAATTATGAGGGAAATATCTTGTGTTGTTACCAATTCACAATTTCACATCAGTATTTGAATTTGATATTTCTAACATCTTGAGAGATACCAGTCAATGCCTTTAAGTGACATTCCTCATATGCAATACACCAAATCTCTACTCTTATCGACTGCAATGTGAGGTATTGTCCAAACTTTTTCATTCTTTCAACCTTTTCTTCCTATGTTCTATTACTCAACGAGACTAATTGTTCCCCGTCGATTTATTTGTCATACTTTCTTTAGTGCTTCTTCATAAAATTTTAATTCAAGCATTCTCAAGGGTGGTCTACTCCTCTACAGTGGACCAACCATAGACCATTGTATAAGAATCTCTTTATATATAACATAAAGATTAATTTGGCAAGTTAGCATATCCTTAAATCTCTTATCATAATATTTTTTGGATTCATTCATCATATGTTTGATCTCTTTGAGATTCAATGCTACAATATGCTTGACATCTTGGATTCTAAATAATGGCAAGAAACCAATATTTATCCAGTTCTTTTATATGTAATGGTTCTTTATAAAAGTTCATGAACCATGTTAATGATCTTCTTCTTAAAGCTCTCACAAATTGTGCCATTTGTTTGACCTCATAGGTGACTATTGTTGCATCCCATATATTTTTGTAGACAAACCAATGTCTTCATGGGTCTTCATATTCTTCATATATAAGAAAGCTTATGTTTCTAAGGTACACTTTGCTTGCCATTGATGATTTAACATATGGCGTCGATGGAATTACAAGATTCAACTACCTTCAATTATCCACTAGAAGTTCTTCAGAACTCTAGTCTTCGTCACTTTCCTCCTCCTTTTATGTTTGGACTTCTTGCAATTCAGTCTAACAGCCCTTATATTTATATTCTACAACGTTGTGTCTTTATAGTCTTGCTTCTTTTCTAAATGAACCTACACAAATGTTAGTTGAGGGGATCGGCGTTTCTTCACTAATTAAATTCGGCAATGGGGTCACTCCCATTAGACTCTTGATTCAAATCAGTAGGTCATTTTCTCCTTCCTCGGGGATAATATTTAATAAATTGTCATTACTCTAATGCAATTGAATGCATAAGCTATCAATAACTTAACCATTTTCATCTATTTGACTACAAATTGAGGTTAATATTAATTTAATGTGCAATCATTGTCGAGGAATTCATATTAAGATAATGCCTTCTTGATTAGAATATTCCTCTTATCACAATTCTTGACTTGTTGACCTTCATGTATTCAATATTTTTGTATAGTTGTAAACTCCCATTCTAGACTCTATACTATACAAAATATCTTCTAGAATTGAAACCATTGAGTGTGCCTCTATTTCCATATCTAGTTTATCTTCCAATCTTGACTGAAATAGTGTTGATGTCATATAGACACATTGTCTTTACTATCTTTGAAGCTTCACGAACCATCATAGCTTCTTCCTCCTCTGCACCTAGTCAATCTTCCCAACTCAACCTAAGCAGGGTTAATATCCTATTGACCTAAAATTGTGTTGTCTCTTCTCTTCTTCAAGATCGACGAGGCTTTGTATCATTCTTTTAGTTAGATCTTGTGTCTCTTATCTCATTCATTTTTTTGCAAGTCGACTGATAGTGTGTATTCATTTATTCTTCTTTCTTTTCTTTTCTTTGCTTCTTCCTGGATCTAGTGTATGTTCTATTTTCTCCCCATTCGATGCTTGCTTTCCTTCGTTCCTTGGAATGTTTTCTTCTTTGATTAGCGTTATTTTGTTTTCTTCAATGTGAGTCAACTAGGGTTTTCTTTTATAGAGTCATATGATGAGTAGTCACCCCCCATGGTTGACCCTGACTCTACTCTAGGTAAAGGATGGAAACCATGTTGTTCATTTTCATGTTGTATGTTCTCAGTCTTAGGAAGAACTCTCGTTGCGTGTGTCGCTTCTTTCATACGGTATTCCATGGTGTTTTAATAGGTGGTATTGACTCTATGATAGGACTGAATACTTTATCAATAATAAACTTGTGCAAAAATTAAAGTCCTAGACAAAAGAGATCATCATGCACATCTATGAAGAATCTCCTCTTCATGTTATTTGGGGATGTAGTTTCCTCAATTACTTGGTATTCAAGTTTGTGATCAAAACACTGATTTTTTTCATAAAAATACCGCAACGAAACAATCCCCCAATATAATCTAGTGAATCACCAATGGGAGGGGTCAAATCATCGAGGGAGGCATGTCATTCTACAAGACCCTTCGTGCCCAACCCTCAAGGTAAAAATCCAAAGCACAATGGAGGCTAATGTGCTTACCAAGGTGGGTTGAAGATGGCATTAATGACCTCCACATGGAATGTGTCACCATTGAGGAAATAAACCAAGATTTCAAAAAGATGGAAAATGAAAAAGCATCAAACCTTAATATATTTCCATTTGAATTCTTCAGACATTTCATGGAATTGTTTGGAGAGGATCTCAATAAGGTCATTGAGAATTCCATGTCATATGAAATTTTTTTGTGACAATTCAAAACTACTTTCATTGCCACCATCCCTAGAGTGAATGAATCCATCCATTTTGACAATTTCCATACCATATAATTATGCAATGACATCTATACACTCATTTCAAGAACAATCTCAACCAGATTTAAACCCATCCTCTCTAAGGTAATATCCAAGCTACAAATGGATTTTCCTAAGGGAAGGGATATCTAGGATACATTAGGCCCTGAATCCAAAGTATCATGGAGTTTGTTACAATCTTCCCAAGGCAGGTAGAAGATGACATTAATGACATCCTCATGGAATGTGTCACCATTGAGGAACTAAACCAAGCTTTTGGAAAAATGGAAAATGAAAAAGCATCAAGCCTTAAATATATTTCCATTTAAATTATTTAGAAAATACATGGGGTTCTTTGAAGAGGACCTTATTAAGGTAGTTGAGAAGTCCATATCACATGGGAAAGTGGTGCGCCAATTCAACACTACTTTCATTGCTTCCATCCCCAAGGTGAATGACCCTATCCATTTTGACAATTTTTAGTCCATATAATTATTATGCAACAACATCAATAAACTCATTTTAAGAACAATCCCAACCAAACTCAAACCCATCCTCTTTGAGGTCATATCCAAGGAACAAATGGGTTTTCTTGGGATATATAAGACACATTAGACCCTACTCAAAATATCTCCCACTCAACTTTAAGTGAATCGTAATAGAGACTTTATAGCCAAAATACACCTATCTAAAGCCTTTGACTGCACCAATTTGCTCCAACTCAAATTAATGCTCACCTAAGTGGGTTTCTCCTTCAATTTCATAAATTGGATTGAACTATGTTTCAATTCCACCTCCTTTGGTATTCTAGTCAATGGATCAACCTCCCTTTTTCAAATCATGCCAAGATATAAGGCAATGTTGCCGCCTCTCACCCTGCTCTTTCTTATTATCACCAAACATATCAACACTTTAATAAAAGTGGAATCTAGACCAGGAAACATTTGGGGCATTATAGTTTAAGACAGGACAATGTGATCCATTTAAGGTCATCATTAGCCTTAGGATTGACTTGACATTCTATAGTATTAGTCGATGGATCATCCATCGCACAAATGTGGACCTCGACTAAGAATATCACGTCCAAGCTCATTAACACGCTATCTTTGTACATCTATAATTGTGTGTCTACTTATACCAAATAATTTCATTATGAGGTTCCACACATTCAAATCATATTTTATTAGAGATGTCAGACATTTATTCAAATTGTAGGTATATTTGATTTCAACCAATATAGTAGCGGGGAAAAATGTCGATGTTTTCAAAGAGGCCGCTAAAATTTTGAATTTGAGAAAGCATTAAAGAGAAAGACAAGTATGGCTTGTTTTTAAGGTGACTAGCCTTTAAGGTATGATGAGGTTGATTTCCAGGTCCCTCAATTAGAGTTACAGTCATTGTTATTATGTCGAGTCAACCTCTATCCATGGCCATTGTCCATGTTGTCTCAATTGGTTATATGAAGTCATTTCAAAACTCATGCAAAATCTATTTACTCTTGAACCATTTTATTATTGAAGTAGACACACATACAACAAACTTTCAAATCTAATTAGAGAAAGATTTCTCAAACCACTATGAGAAACTCTCAATCGTTGTGTATTACATGGTTATCCTTATCTCGATCGATGATTCCACCCATCCAATGGGCATGGAGCAAGGTCAACGATTGACCTTGCTCCATTCTCGTTAGATGGGCTAAATCAACGATTGAGATAAGCTTAGTGGTATTACACAAAGAAAGTTGAATAAACATCAATTTGGAGAGAAATTTGAGACATTGAGTTGAATAAAATGTTTACTCATACATATAACATTGAAATTCTACAAACTATGGTATTCCACTGGATTGAGATAGACAACTTTTATTGAAGTTATTTTCATTAACAAGTGTTGTGTTAAACTCATTTACTACTCTAGAATGTGTGTAAATAGAGGTTAATAGAAAATACATATAAACGCTCGAGAATGTTTGTAGACAAAGCTTTAATACCGAATAAATATACTATTGTTTATGAAGAGAGAAACCCAAATCCTATCAACATTTCTTGCATTCTTAGCCCCAATGTTTAGGGCGCACATTTGCTTATTTCAAGTTTCCATTAAAAAAAAGGTAATTGAATGGTCGAAGGCATGGAGTTATGAGCTTGAAAACCTTTTACCATCCATTGCACCTTTGTAAAATGTTTTGGTATTATTGCAAATGCTAAACCATGGTTTACATAAGCTCCATTTGGCAATGAATGTTATTTGTGTCATTTTTTTATAGTGCAACTTTTTTGGGGGATAAGAAGGGATATAACTAAAAGTTATATGGGTTAAGGTAGAAAAAAAATTTAGGTTCTACTTATAGCTTAGTTGGTTTTTTAGGACTTCCCCTCATTTTGAGGATGGTACCAAGAGTAAATCCTAGATTGCTATTTAAGAACAAACTTGTCACAAAGTGAGCTTTGAACCTCAATGGGGAGGGTAACAACTTTTCTTCACAAGCACTTAGCTACACTCAATTGACAAAAAAACTAAAAATAATTCTAATTGGTTGATTTTTTAAGGTGGATTAATTTCCTCAAAAGAAAATCAATTTTATAAGACATATGAAATTAGATCCTAAGATGACTCTAGAGAATCTAACATGACCAAGATCTTTCATTCTAAAGCTAAGAGTTGAACTTCTTTGGTTCAACCTATATTTAGATGCAACCATTATAGTGAAATTTCAACCCTGAAGTGAGCTCTAAATATGTTCATATGTTCATGGGAAATGGCTTAAGACACTTATAAATTTGTGAATAAATACAAATTATATTTTCATCAATGGAGGTTCATTTTTATGGATTTCCTTCCCCGCATTTCTTTGATGATCACCATTCCTCTATTGTTCACCTCTTCAAAACTTTTATTGATTATCCTTAACCTCATTAGAACAAATGAATGGAGGGACAAGATCATTGTTGGAGGGTTTGAGGAAGGTTTAGAAGCCCGCATATCATTTGAGGGAACTGTGAAAGATTCTCATTCTTAACTCTATGCTCTCTTATTTGTTAGTAGTTGAGCTCAAGAGGGTTGGGATTGCTAATTTTGTCTATTTTCAAGGATCAATCAAGGTTAGGTCCAAACAAGATTTGGAAATTTAGTCCAAATATGAAAATACAAATGGAAATGGAAATTCAATGTATTTTGAGGATTAGGTTGCCCACTATGTGAATGCAAATGGCATTAGGGAATGTTTTCTTCTTCACATCTAGAGCAGGAAGGTGAGAGAGAGAAAGAGAGTTGGAGCATGAGGAATATTTGTGTAACAACATCTATGGATTCTAGTTAGACCACATGGTCTTAGGGATTTTTGGGTGATGTCATGTGGTGTTACTTCAATCTCGTGTGCCATTGTCTTGTGTTAAGTTAAATGTCACCTCATAAGTACTTAAATGCGATGGGAACAACACTTGGTTTTGAACAATATGATGATTTCGGTGGTGTGAGGGGGAGCAAGAATGTTGTATGACATGTTTGTTGGATTCTCAAAGAGAGGTGCTTGTTCCATTTCATTTATGTGTACTTATTCTATCCATTGTGATGAGGACCATCTCATTTTTAAGTCGATCAAGAGCTCGCGAGACACGTAGAGAATAACAAACTATAAGACTTCACAAACATGCATAGCATCAAATATCTTGTCTTTTCCAAGCTAGATACTAGTGTCAAATCATGGGGCTTCCAATACACAATATGATATGTTTGCAAGATGGCTTGGGTTGGTTGGTGTCCTACCGATAACAAGGGTTATCTGCATTGAATATGTTCCTTACATGTTTATATTGTGGACTCTGAAATGGAGTAAATATGAATATTTATTTATATTAAATTAAATAACATCAAAAAAAATATTATTTTTATATGATATATATATATATATATATATAGTAAAGGAATCATAAGAAAAAAGTGTTGAAATTTATCAAATTTTTAACATAAATAAATAAATAATAATATAGAGAAGAATAAAGATTTGATTATGGGTGAGTGCAAGTTAATGATAGTCTCTGATTGAATACATCATTGACAATGCAAACATGGTAATACAACAATAAATTAACATGGAAGGATGATTTGAAGTATCTTTACGATGAATTTGAATATGGTTTAAAAGAAGAACAAGATGAAATGTTCAAAATGGAATTAACTTCCAGAATATAACGTGTATGTCCCTGTGTAGGCGTTGAGTACATAAATGATGGATTTTCCTTTAAAAAATTGAATATTTATAAGAGTAGATTGTTATTATGCACAACTGTTTTTATTAAAAATTTAATGGTGTGTGTGTGTGTGCACTATTTTTATAAAATTATGAAATTCATTATAGCCTTGATAATATGAATCCAAGCATTAGTGTAGGGTTTGAAAGTCTTGACATGCTTATACCTTTATTTTTTAGATTTTAGATTTTGATATTTTTTCCAAAATGGATAAGAAAATAAAAAGATTGTAATATATGTCAAGACAAAAATAAATTAAAAATAATAAACATTTTCTTTTTAATTTTATATATTTGGAATCTACATTATCTTTGTTATATGCTCGTGTAATTTAATGAGTGATAGAATTTTGTAGCTTATTTAAAAATAACATGAAAAATGGAGATATTGAGAGGCATTTTGAAAAATGAAGGTTTAAATTGAATTTTAAATAATACAAACTCACTCATTATTGAACATGTGCATGCTTTAAAAATGGGCACACACCAACAATGCATGTGCTTTATTTTTCATCTAAAAACTATTTTATTATTTTTACAAAAATTTATACCTAGACATTAGTTTTCTACATGATTATGTTATGATCCTTTTATTTTTCTACATAGATAAGTGCTTATTTTTAAAATAATATAAAATGAATTTTTGAGTCATGATCAATACCTCAAACCATCACAGATTCCCTCTAATGGGGATATCCAATAATTTATAGTAATATGGGTAATCTTAAGGCTTTTCATATGATAGGATCAATACCTCAAACCATCACATATTCCCTCTAATGGGTATATCCAATAATTTATAGTAATATGGGTAATCTTAAGGCTTTTCACATGATAGATGGGTTTCAGGGACTTCACCATATTAAGGGGAGGAATACATGATAATTAGGCCCTAAATGAATATTCTAAGGCTCATAGGCCATGAACAAACCACCTCAAATGCCATATAAAAAAAATACTCAACCTCCAAGTGGAATATAACTTCTCCTACAATTCCTTAAATAACATCGATGGGTCTTGAGTCCTTACAAATAGTCGTGAGAGGAAAATAAGACCCTCAGGCCCTATACGAAGCTTCTAGGGACCAATGGCCATGAATAGGTCCATAATCTATAAAACATGCCATGCATAAGAGATCATTATTCTTAGAGTGGGATATGGATACCAATATGAGGTTTTGTGCACTAGGGATAAGTCCTAGACCATGATTGGGGGAGAAATTGATGGAATTAGGCCCTAAATTAAGGTTCTTGAGCTAATGGCCCATAATAAATGCTTCAAACCACAAAATAAATCATTTAAAGTGAATATTTGGCATACAACTACAATATGGATACAATTTGGGATTTTTGTGTAGTAGGGATGGGTCTTGAGGCCCTGATTATATGCAAGGGAGTAAAATAAGGGCCTTACACCATAAATGGATCTATAGGTCCATTTGGAAATCAAATCATCTCAAACCACAATGCAAGCCCTTTAGAGGCCATATTTGGCCTCCAAGTGCAAGATGGGTACTATTATGAGGTTTTGTGTGGCATGGATGGGTCTTAAGGAATTGATCAAGTTCAATCGATAAAAATAAGGCCCATTTTCCCTAGATGAATCCTTTAGAGATAAAGGGCCATAAATAATTTTATAATCCACATAACATGTACTCTATACTATAGGGGATCATTGTACTTCAAATGAGATATGGACACCATTATGGATTTTGTGCATCATGGATGGATCTCAAGGCATTAACTATTGTTGAGAGGGGAATCTTAGTAATTAGAAACTAAATAAACATTCGTGGGATAATGGAAAATGATAAAGGACTTGATCTCCAAAACATGCCCTCTAAAAAGGATCTTTTCCATGTGGGTGAGATAGGGGCACCATTTGGAGGTGTTGTGTACAATAGAGATGGGGTTGACAATTCCTTGACCATTATTGGAGGGAGAAAGATAAGGTCCTTAATCTCAAAATGAATATTATAGGTCTTATGGGACATAAAATATTTCTCAAACCACTACAAAACCCTTTAGAACTAGTTACCTTTTTCCTTAATAAATGGGATATGGACATTGTTAGGAGGTTTTGCACACAAGAGAAGGCTCTTGGACCTTTGTCCCAAAATGAAGCTTCTATGGACCTGATGCCTAAAATAGGACTCAAATGACCACAAAGACATAGAACATTATCCTCTTGGTCATATATGGGGATCATTAAAATATTTTTCATATTGACATGGGTCGTAGTTCCTTGAACATGATCAATGAAGGGAAACAAGGGCCATATGATCTAAATAAACTTCTAGGGATCACAATCCATTAATGACGCTAATTTCAACTAGGACACATGCCCTCTATATGGAATATGGGCATGGTTAGAAAGTTTTGTACATAATGTATGGGTCTTGAAGCCATGACCATGGTCATGGGAGAAAATAAAGGATATTCAAACCTAAATGAACTTGATCCATAAACTGTCATGGATATTCCACTAGA
>NWUY0300043449.1:35483-45670 GCA_004151065.3 Larix sibirica | reverse complement strand
GTCAAGATCTGAAAATTGTAAGAAAATTCAACACTGAACACACCTCAAACAAACAATCAGCGAGAAATAAACAAATCAACAACCTATCACAAGTGCAGATTGCCTCTCTCAGGGATAAGCTTCAATTATTGGAGTCTCACAGGTATCTCATTGACAAACACCTCATGGGTCCAAGCATCTATCTCAAGTGCAGATCAGCTTCAATCACTAAAGCTAGGGCATCACACCATTGAAACCTTTTGACAATACCCTCTCACAGGCAGCAACCCTCTCCATACACAGGTTGTGGAAGATTTCAGATAATGTGCTCTAATACCATGTTAAATTTTCAGCACCTGGTAAGCAGATCTGCATTCCTAAATCAAAATGTAAACTGTAAATTGATCAACCTATCAAGGAATACGATATCTGCAAACACATAAATTTGAAAGTACGAACAACAAACACAAGACTGCAGCTCTCAATCATACCCGTCTTCTGTTAACTGAAAGAAGAAATTAGTGACAATTACAATCCAATAGTTCAAAACTTCATCCATCTCACCATCCTAGTGGTGCACCCTGCCTATCTTTTATAGAAGAAGAATAGGCTAGGGTTTATCGTGAATGAATACACCCCTAGAGAAGCACCCAGGTTAAGGGAGAATAAACCCTCCCTCTAACTTGTCTTTATGCATGCACTTAGGCTAGAGGAAGGAATCTGCCTGCATGCATGAGAATCTTAGGAAGGAATCTGCATGCACAACGCCTTAGGGATAAGTGCCCTTCCAAACTAGAACAGCAAGCTCCTTCCGAAGTCTAGAAGACCACCTACTAAAGATAAACTTAACACCTAACTAAACATAGCATGCATGCAGTACACTCATTAGATGCCTTTTAAGCTCACGTGTCTTCACTAGAGGCTTCTAAACTGATGTGTCCTCAACCTAATTGCAATCAATCTATGCACAGATTTCAAGGCTTTATGGATTTGCTGAAGTTATGTGCAGCAAATCAAGCTTGTCGTTTGTATTTTTTAGATTTTGTGTTTGTAGATTTAACATCCTTTATGCACTAGCAATCATGTATCCTTCTATTACAGCAGAAAAAAAGATTACAGAAACCAAAATCAACTTCTCACAAGCTTACATTACAAAACCAACCAGCTTTTGACAAGCTCATAAAGCAAAACACTTTAACTAGAACACCCTAGCTATAACATCGCACTATACTCAGTCTAGCTTTCATGCTAGACGTAATGTGGTCCTCACTCTCTTTTATAGGATAAGACAAAGGGGAATTACAAGTAAAAACCTTAGATTAGGTCCACCTAAGAGAATGGGTCCACAAGTGGAGTGCTCTACCTTGACAAGGTCCACTTTAACCCTAACCAACTCATGTGGTTCACATGTGCTAAGGGTAGGTGGTTACATGACAACTTGTGCCAAGCATGCTTCTCCAAGCAATTAACTCAAGTAGTGTGCTCCACATGTGCCAAGTACATGTGCACATGTGTCAAGCACCCACTCCACATTTTTATGCAACACCACATTTTTTTTTGCAACAACTTAAGTAGTGCACCCTCCTAGTACAAGTAATTCCAAGTGTCAAAAAAATAGATGAAAAGGGGCTATGAGACCATTCGCCTTCATTAGACTCTCTCCCATTACAACAAGAGTCAAAACACTCTTTGAGCAACAAGTAAACTAACATTCCCTCTTTGTGAGGAAAGTGTTCTCCATCACACCAAGCTTCTCCCTTAGCATCTCAAGCTTCCCCTTTGCCAGGGCCTTTGTCAAAATATCAACAACTTGCAATCTATAGGAGTGTAGTCAAGAACTACTACTCCCTTTTGTACTTTGTCACTTAGGAAGGGTATCGAATATCAATGTGCTTGGAGGATCATGAAAAATTGGATTCTCAGAAAGTTTGATGCAACTCTAATTGTCACAGAAAACAATAGTGGGCTCCAAAATTTGATTGACCAACTCTGCATCCGACTTGTGAAGCCAAATGGCCTCACAAATATCAGAACAAGCTGCCGTATACTCTGCATTCGCCAAATTGAGTGCAGCTGCTGCCTGCTTCTTGCTGAACTAGGAAATCATACCTGATCCCAAATTGAAACAATAACTGAAAGTACTCTTCTGTGTGCTTGCATCTCCCTCCCAACCAGAGTCAACAAATCCAGAGAGTAGCAACTCACCATCTCCTGTATACTACATGCCATAATGGATTGTGCCCTTCCAAGTATTTGAGCACATGCTTATTGGCTTTCTAATGAGCCCGACAAGGTTCAACCATAAACTGACTCAAGTTTTTAACAACATAGTTTATGTCGAGTTTGGTATTCATAAGGTACATCAGGGAGCTGGTCAACTATCCTACAAAGTAGGATCAACCCAATTAGAACCCTGATCACAAGTTAACTTCAGACTTGGAACCATATGCATAGCCAAGGGTTTATAACTTTATAATCAAGCATTTGAAATCTCTTCAGAATCTCCAAAGTATACTCCTCTTGCCCAAGGAAGACTTCTCCTACCCAAGTAATGTGGTAGATCGATATCCTTCATGTCAATTTTGCTGGCCAGTTTTTTCTTGCACCACACACTAAGCTCCTCCAAACTTCATGCAAGAATCAGGTCATCTACATATAACACAAAGATAAGTAGATCAGATTTATCATACAAATAATAAATATTAGAATTTGCAGTCTTGGAGAAGCCCAAATTCGATAGCTACTCATCAATCCTTGAGTATTAATCCCGTGGTGCCAGTGCCTACACACAAAGGGCCTTCTTCAACCTATAGACACGGGTCTCTCTCCCATGCACCTCAAAACTCCCAATTGATTTTGTACACTTTTCTTCAAGCACACCATTCAGAAAAGCAGTCTTTACATTTGTTGGCTTCCTGGATGAACTTGAGGCAATGAGGCTTTTGTTCCTTGACTGGAACCTTGCTTATCTGGATCTAAATTTTTCTTCAGTTTCAGATCAGACTCTGGGACAATAAGTTTTTCTCCTTCCTCAATCTCTGTGCGAGGCTCCTGTAACTTTAGGCCATCCATCCTCATCAAACTTTACGTCCCTGCTTACCACAGTCTTCCTTTGTGTTGGAATGTGATGTGGGTACTCCAAGGGGGATGTCCCCCCATGTTTCCTTTTGTGTTGGACGCAATAGGGAATGTTCCCCTCAAAAAACATCATGTTCCTTTTCACCAAGGATGCTGCTTTTTGACCTAGGACATTCCATTTTGTGGAAAAATAAGAAAAAAATAACCCTAAAACTACCTAGTCCCCAAAACCCAAAAGTGGCCATCTCATTGCATTTTTATCTCACTTGCTCACTGTGAGAAGAGTTCACGTGTTATTGCTGCTGGGAGAGAATACCTCAAGCATTATTGTTGGTTGTGACCTTGCTGCTGGGAGAGATTACCTCAAGCCCTATTGCTGGTTTTGATCTTGCTGCTGGGAGAGAATTCGGAATACTTCAATACTCAGATAGACATTGTTGGGCTCTGCTGGACATTGAATACTCAGAATACACCTTGCTGCTAGGAAAGATAATCAGAATAGACCTTGTTGGGTGTCACTGGACATTGGACACTTGCTGGGTGGTGCTGGATAGTGGGATTTGTGAATCATGATTATTACATTACGTTACATCATCGCATGTATCATTTATAATTTATTATTGATGCACTGTTCTGCATAATAATTCAATGATTAATTATTAACATGTTACATTATAATTTGCCTATAATTTATGTTGCAGTTTACATTATTTAAATTTAAATCTTTTAGTATTTCGGGTGGGGTCCCTATGTCGATGACCCTGACGTCCCCTACGGCGTTCCCTAGAATTTGGGGGTGCTTCTACATGACCCCCTGATGCGTTTCCCGTTCCTGCATCCCTGCATTCCGAAACTTGGCCGAACATTAGTTATTATCATGAATTTCTGTTCAATTTCGCCGTGATATAGAATTTCCACCCAAGCATTTGATTCTGCTGCTGTTAATAAGTTGTTAACAGAGAATTTTCAGATCTACATCCCTTACTAGAGGAAGGGTGACAGGTTGGTGCGTCACAGTTATACTCAAACGTTTACTAATATGAAACTTGACGGTTATTATATTAAAATTTTCATCTGGGATTCTATCAAATTAGGCATATCAAGCATATAATGGTGTAAGATGTGGAAACACATGTAGAATTTAATATAAAGGTGGGAAGGAACTGAGGATGTGCACAGAGAAAAGATAAGTGGTACGACTATATGATTGTCTGATTTTATGAACATCAATAACAAGAAGACTCTCCAAGTGAGTAGATGTTTTCGAGTTCCTTCAACCAGGCCATTGATTGCTCACAACGTAGCATTATGGCCTTCTTTTCTTCGTCTCTTGTGCAAGAGTAAGATTGCCAATTTTGTCTATTATGCTAGAGTAAGATCGGATAGCAAACATGGTTGTGCTTCTTTTTCACAATGCAGTTTGTGATCATTTTCTTTTAGATCTCTAATATAAAAATTGAAATGGTAAATGTTTACCCTTTTTCTCAGATTAATGGGAGCCCATACGATGAGGGGTGGATCATAAAAGTGCGCATTCAGGACCCATCAGAGTTGGACACTTTAATGAATGCAGAGCAGTATAAACGTTTCTGTGAAGAAGAAGATGCCAGTCACTGAGGTATTCAGTTTTTTCTGTTTTTCTATCAGCAATAAAAAGCCACCAAATTTATGTCACTTCCCCAAAATCCTGTCGTGGAAGCTGTCTTGTAATCAAATATGCTGTGGAACTGAAGATACAAGCTTTACTTCCGAACATATTATCATTTATTTTTAATTCAGATTATGCCCTTTTCTCATGTGTAATGTATGATTAGATTCAGATATCCATTTCGTGCAGATACTATATCAGTATTAACTAAAGTGTCTATGGACAACCTAGTTTGAAACAAGTCCAAGGCTTTGGCAATTGACAGCCTTTTCTGTACAATTCAAAACAAATTTGTTGTGTGGCTTAGGATTTCTGGCAGAATGTTTATATTCTAAAGCTCTTGGACATTTTTTTCAAAGAAATGCATATCCCAGGAAACCCACTGGGCACTTCCCCTCATTTCTCAGAGGCAGCCAACCCAGGGACTTGACGCTGCAACCTTTTGCTATAATTCACAACACTCAACCACTCAAGCTAACCCACTGGGGTTAAAGCTCTTGGACATCAATGCATTAAGTTTGATAATGTTAATGCTGAACTGGATTAAGCCAAGATCCCTTTTTCTTTGCAATTTAATTTTCTTCTGTTATAGCTGCAGATAATAGATGAACTGTTGGACATTATAGTATGTGCGAGAAGACATAAAATTACTTTCATCTTGGTTGCCCTTACCCAAGGCAGGCATATTTAGTTCATGACATTTGTGGAACCTTTACCAAGCATAATGCTTATTATGGCCCTATGTGTAATCACATGGCTAGTTCAATTACCGATCTTTTGTTTACCTCTAGTTCTCCATCCTTTCTTTAAATTAGTTATGCACAGTAATCTTCCTATTGACATTCAATAGTTTGTACATCTTTGATTTGAGTAGCAGTGCCTTAGTCCTAGACCGATGTTTGTTGTGAAACATATGGCATAATAAATCTTATTGTGAAACATATGGCATAATTCATCCTTTCACAAATGCATTTTGTTTGTTATGGCTAGTCCAATTCTCTTTTTGCAAAACAAGATTTCTATAGATCTTAAGGATTTGGATTTTTTGCGATATAAAAATGGCAGCTTTTATCTATATTTAAGTTTACCAGTAATAGATATAAATACAAACACCAAGTTATAGACCATCTACTGCAAGCCAATAGTGTGCTTGTAGGTTTTTAATTCTAAAGTGAACAATTCATTCATTGATGTGGTTAGCCTTGAGAATAATAACAGCTCCTCTACGTAGCAAAGGATAATGTGGGAACAATTCCGTATTGAATTTTGATTGGGTTGATGGTGATTTGAATTAAAAGGAGTAGAAATCTTTTTTCATTGATTGTGCCCTAGAGCAGAGTCAATTTAATGTTACTGAACAGCTAAAGTTTGTGAATTATTCATATATAATGATAATTGCCAAATAGGCATGTGAAGATAATGATATTCGGACAGGTCAACAAGTCTAACGGACCTGTCTAATAATTAATTTCCAAATTGCTATCCATTCCCAAGATGATATGTCGATGAAGAAAATATGTAGTTCTGGGAAGTCTATCGCTACCTTTGTTTTGAGATGTCTGTTTTCCTATATTATCAAGAAATTCTATTTGGTACGTTAGAGAAGGTTATGTATCCTTGTGGTAGTAACCTGTACATAATTCATATATGGAGAAACTTAATTACTCGTTTAAATAATTTGTGGTAGTAACCTGTACATAATTCATATATGGAGAACTTATTACTTTTTCAAATAATTTATTGCGTTGAGAGGCGCTTTCTACAGCCCAAGTGGGTAAGATGTGTCACGTCTGTGACGCTGATGTAGCACATGTCAGCTTCAAAAAAATAAATAAAACCAAGCACATGTCGGCTCCAAGTTTAAATTGGCTACATTGTGGTAGTAACCTATACATAATTCATATATGGAAAAACTTAATTACCTCTTTAAATAATTTGTGGTAGTAATCTGTACATAATTCATATATGGAGAAACTTATTACTTGTTCAAATAATTTATTGTGTTGACAGGCGCTTTCTACAGTCCAAGTGGGTAAGATGTGTCACGTCTGCAATGTTGAAGTGGTACATGTCATTGCGCTGAGAAACGCTTTCTACAGCTTAAGTGGGTGAGATGTGCAATGTATGTAACGCTGATGTGGCACATGTGAGCCTAAAAAAAATATAAATCAAACACATATGGGTTCCAAGTTTAAATTGACTACATTGTAAAACACATTTATATAAATAAACATCAAATTTCTATTTTAAATTCCATTGAATTCGAATCTAGCAATTTCAAACTCAAAGTATTTGGATATATGGGCCAGCAATTTCAAAGTATTTAAATATTTGGACTCCACAATCCACTGTCTTATTGTGTCATGTTAAATAATTGCTTTAAACATGGTTATCGCATTGTTATTCATTTGTTGAAGTTAAAAGAGTATTGAATGCCTTTTATTTTTATTTACTAAATTTAAAATTAAATTATTACATTATTCTTACTCTTTAAGATTTAGGTTAAATGGTTTGAAGTAGAAGATTTTGTTACTCTCAACCCAAATTCAAATCCAACTTATGTAATAATTTTTCAAACGAATCACTAAATTTATAAATATATAATTATATAGCTCATATTTTAATTTTAACATCTACAAAATACATGTAACATCTAATAAGTTTTTATTATATAATAATATCCATATAAGATTGGTTAAGCTTTTATAATATAATACTAGCTATATATATATATTAAAATTAAATGTATATAATATTATAATATTTTTTTTTACACAAACGACTATTTTTGTATTAACAAAATCTGTTGTGGAGTAGAGGTTAGAAGTTTTGACAATCCAAGAGTATATATCATTCTGGGCAAGAAATTGAGAGAAGTCCAAAAAAAATATTACAATCCTACATTGTTATGTAGAAATAGCAAAATCTACTGATATATAACTGATAAAAAAGGCTTAGGATCAAATTGCATTTACAAAACATGGGAAATTACTTGTTAATTTGATTGCTAGTTGGCTCTAGATAGTTGAGAGGCTCTGTCTATTCCCACATTTTGTTGAGGTTGTTGAATTGTTTCTTCCTCCCTAATCTGACCATGATCTTCTTCCATCGCACTTCTCTGATCCGAGGCCGATGATGTAGAATTGTGATTCCCGTTGTTGATGGAGTTACGAAGAATATCCACCTCTTCTTCCAGAATGATCAAATGTTGACGATGGGCATCCAGAGTTTCAACAGTAGAGGCTCTTTGCATTCCCATGTTTTGAATCTGTGATGTAATAGAGTGAATGGTTGAGCTGTTGCTTTTGAGCTGGTCTTCATGTCTTCTAAGGGCATTCTTCATGTCCATAATCTCACTGTACATGTTTTTATTGCAAGGTGGACACTCCATTTTAATAGCCCAACAATTACTAATTAAGATCCCCTTCAACTCTTCCCTTTCCCAATCCCGAGACCTCCAATCAGAATAGGGTATTCCACACTGAGCATTGAGAGGAAATAGGACAAGAGGCCCAAAGCAACACATAGTGGACTGATAGAACACGACGACAGTGGCAATAACTATCTTGCCTTCTCCATGAAGGAAATTGAACCATTAATTTGCCACCCAACGGATGTGATGAGTCCTCCTGTAGACCTACAAGTACTTCAAATTTGTTGGGGAATAGTAGCTTCGTTGGAAGACTGATTTTGTCTTGGAATTGAAGCCATAGGGTCGGGAATTTGCTACCCATTGAAAGTGGTGAGACCTCGCGCTAGCTAGGAGGACTTGTGATTTAATTGAGAAGTGAAGCCTTTGAAAATGGTCTGACCTTATTTAGGAGACCTATAGGACATGAGAGCATGCCTGGTTACTTGTATACAATGCTTGCCAGGTGAGAAACGAGAGTCGAGTTCCACATTCACTTTGAATGCCTGGAGAAGCATTATACCAATCAATATAGAGTTTAACCTTCAAAGCTCATGCTTGTGTGAGTGGGATTGTGATATTTGTGTGAAGTCCGGATGGTACTTGATGGAGTGATGAGAATTGAATGTTGACACCTAAACAATTCATGCACTGGAGATATTAGGGGATGTGGCTCATGGATGTGACCCCATTTTTTTTAGAGTCCCTTCGATGGTCCTGGCAGTGTTATTTGCTCTTGCATCTGCCCTTTGATTGTGATGGCGAAGAACATGGAAGAAGCGAATAGTGTTGAAGTTCGTTATCTCATTTTTGATCCTGCTTGTCCATTGAGCAAGAGTGATATCCTTGGGAATGGAGACACTTTGCACCAATTTGATCATAATCTCAGAGTCTCCAATCACCATGAGATGGTTTAGTCTGAGCGAGCGAGCTTGAAGAAGGCCTTTGTAAAGAGCTGCAACTTTTGCTTGGTTATTAGTGGTCTTTCCCAATCCCCATTCAAAATAGAGTTCTTCATGTCCATCGGGATAAAGGATGACTCCCACCACACTTGCCATCCTTGGATTACCCTTCAAGGGTCTGTCAAAGAATAATTTATTTGTTCTTTGGGATTTTTGCCAGTTCTGAAATTCTTTAGTTGTATATTTTAATTTCGAGCTTTTATCTAATTGGAAATTTGAGTCTTTCTTTTGTATAGGTGGAAGATCCAATAATTCCTTTATCCAATCATTTTCATTTTGATCGATCTGTCGAGCTTTTTGATTTGAGGTTCTTTTACTCACAATGTAGTCTTTCAACAGTGCTTGGGATTTTATGGCTATTATTTGAGGGGGTTCGCTTTGTCCTTGAAATATAGAGGCGTTCCTTGCTAGCGAAACCTTCCAACAAAGATACTTGGGGGTTGCTTTACACACCCTTTTGAGGAGAGGTTTATTTTGGAGATTCCCCTTATAGTGATTGTGCCACGAGGTGAATATCTCCTTGCAATTTGTTGGCATTGTCCATTGGTCCATTATTTCCAAGGAGGCCTACCAAACCTTGAGAGTATAAGGGCATTCTATGAATAGATGTTGACTTGTTTCTTTAGCAACATTACATAGTGTGCATCGAGATCGACCCTGGATTCCTCTCTTTTTAAGGTTGTCTACAGTTAAAATTCTATTGTGGGCAAGCGCTCGACATAACGTATTGACTTTGGGGAGGCTGTCTACATGCTAGATGCGCTTTCACATGCCCAAGATCGGAGGGAAAGGGTGGTTATGAAGTTCCATCCCATATCTTTCTTTCACTGAATATCCCTGCTTCCCCCAGCTTCGAGAATTAGCGCTACTGTTGATGGGGGACCATCTTGCTAGCGCAGTGTCATTAGGGGAATTTTGATGTCTAAAATGGGCCTCCTAAAAGATATAATAAAATATTATGAGTTAGGCATTTTGTGGGGGGAGGTATAATCACAACTCACCTTTTACACTACAATATGGTTAAGTTAAATTGAAAAGATATCTAAAATAAAATCAATAAAAAAATCATTCTGTGATGTGACTAAAAATATTACTCTTGAGTACATAAATT
>NWUY0300043442.1:26910-41815 GCA_004151065.3 Larix sibirica | reverse complement strand
TGGATTTCATATATTTCTTCAAACTAGCACAAGGACATTGAATCCTCTTTGACATCAGTTGAAATCAATGACAATTAAAGTTCAACATTATGTGGAATAGAAGTTTGATTTATTATCTTATGTGCATGATCTATTATATTCGATTTCATATATATAAACATTTGCTTCATTCCTAAAGGAAGTGTGTAATTGTACCTTAGTTTATTCAAGGAATTGAATTAGTTATAGTAATGATTTGTATTTATGATTAGTCCATAACGTTTCTGCACATGTGCATGAACGAAATAGAATTATTCAAAGTCTCATTTTATTGATCCATAGTCACTTATTAGCTTTAGAAACATTTTGAATTGAAAACTAACTGAAAGGTTGAAGTACGCACCCTAAATGTATGGTCTTAGTAAAGGAGTGGAGTATTGCATTTACTTCTTCCAGCATGTATTAGGATGTTTTGTTGTTTTTTATAGTTTTATTATTCTGTAACTTAATTTTCTTGTAACGTTTTTTTTTGGTAATGATTGTTTTCCTATAACATGTAGTTCTGATGATTCTTGTAACCACCAAAATTCAAAATAAGTACAAGTAGTCATGTTGGAGAGACATTCTATCAATCAAATGCTTTAATTCATTCAACCTATAATTAAGAGTTGAATTATGATAAAATATCCATCACAATAATAGGGTATAGATCTTCCTAAACAATTAATTAACTTCCTATAGGTAGTGTGTTAAATAGGGTTTGATGTCGGCTAATTGGAAGACATCACATTTCCTTGCATACTCATTAGTATCTTTGAATAATGTAGGCCACCATAGTGGGACTTGTAGCACTTTTCTACCTATAGCTTTTCCGCCGACATGTTCTCTTGCAACTTCGAAATGGAATTCCCACAAAATAGTTTTGCACTCATGATCTAATACACACCTACGTAAGATGCCATAAATCCCTAGTTTACATAGTTGTCCTGCAATTATCTGATATTTCATCGCTCGTACCACTAGGTGTCTCTTCTATGTAAGTAAAAATTCATTTGGACCCTTCCCTATAGTGACAAACAATGTGATCTCTTCTAGGTGATCTGGAACAATTTCCACTCTAAATAATGTAGCATCTAGTAGCTAATCATTTATTGGGTCATCGGCTTCTCTTGATTCAATGCAAGAAATATGATCTGGTCCATGGTTATGTTTCCCTAGATTCATTATAAATTCAAACTAAAATTCATGAAACAAAAGTAACCATCCGCAAATTCTCCCTTCTAACACCATCTTTTTCACTAGATACTTCAAGGCATAATGGTCCATGAAGAAATTAAAATGCCCTCCCAAAATATAGTGGTGGAACTTCTGTAATGCATAATTCATAGCTAATCCTTCTTGTTCAGTGGTTGTGTAGTTGCACTCCACTTATGATAGCTTTATACTGGAAAAATACACTGGATGGTCCATCTCACCTTTCCCGAGCTGGGCCAGGACAGTGCTAAGGTAAACTCATGATCTATCTACATGGGCATGGAATTCCTTCTGCCAGTTAGGAAATGTTGGGATTGGGGAATTTAACATTCTTTCTTTGAGTGTGTTTAATTCTTGCTCATAGTATTCATTCCACTAAAACATATTATCCTTCTTTAATAGGTCCTCCAATGGTGTAGTAATGGATGCATAGTTGAAAATGAATATTCTATAATACCAGGTATGACCCAATATGGATCACAATTGTTTTACTGTTATTGGTGCTTGCAGATTTAAAATAGCTGCAATTTTCACAAGATCGACCAACACTCCATCCTAACATACAATATGTCCCAGTAGGTTACCAAAAGGTATGTAGACTGCACCTTTGTAGATTCAATGAAATCCCCATCTGTGTGCAATGATCCAACATGAACCGAAGGAGAGAAACATGGTCTTTGAGCAAACTGTAAACTTTCTAGTCATATAGATATACTTCTAAGAAATTTTGAAGGAACTTACAAAAGGTTTCTATCACTATCCTTGAGAATAAAAGTGGTGCATTCTTAATTCCAAATGGAATAACATTGTATGTGAATGATCCCCACTCAGCATTAAATGTAGTCTTCTTATTATCTTCTTCAACAATCCTTCCTTGGTGATATCCCAAGAATCCATTAGTGAAATAATATGCTTCATTTTATGCTACTTGGTCTAATACCTCATCACTTAACGGTGTTGGAAATGGCTCATGGAAACAAGCAAGATTCATGCTACAAAAGCAACACAAACTCAAATGTCCTAGGTATCCTTCTTGGTATGGATCACAATGGGACTAATCCATTCATATTCATCAACTGAAAAAATAATTCCTACACTTAGCATGCGATCAATCTCCTTTTTAACTTTTTTCTTGACCCAAGGATTCAAATGATACAATCAATGCTGGCGGGCTTTGCATCTTGCTTCATTGTAATCTTAAACTCTCCTAGATATCCCTGAATCCCTTTGAGTTATGTGAAGATCTACAGAAGGAAATATTCATATTCTTTTAGAAGGGATTCAACTTTAGAGACTGCTTGGTTGTCCCAATAATATCCAACAACTATCATCTTTGGTTTATATTCAGTTCCAATATTGATTTTCTTTAGCCACAGAGGTTGGGTGTATATAGCTCTGGTATCTTTAGGTTTGGCATGTCTGACTTATCAAACACCCTTTGATTCTCGGAAACTAAGGTGTCGCAATTGTTCTAGTTCATATGGTTTTGGGTCGTCTTGATCTACCCTTGTGCAACATAGAAGTTATCTCATCCCTGCGATAGCTAAGTGGAAGTATGCCAATTCTTGATGCGTCAAGAAAATATATGAATGTCCTACCTTCTACAATTGGTCAGTAAACAATGCACACTTAATATTTGTTAATGCTTCTGATACTATGTCACTTGTTGTAGAGAAGGAAAAGTCTTGACAAAACTTGGCATGCAACTTTATCTAGCAGTGAGTTTGTATTCTTGTTTCTTCATGCATATACCAAGCCTTCGGAATAGGACCAAGTTCATGGAAGAATTGGTGAACCCATAGTTGTGGTTGTAATCCTCCTGATTCCCACTGGTGCTCATAGATTTCAATATGCTAATAAGGATTGGAATCCCCCATGTAGACTTATTTTACCAAGTTATCATGCAGGGATGGTTTGAACCTGATCATCAGAGTGAGTTGTGTGGTATCCTAATTAGGTGAATTGTATTTCTATGTTTATGACCATCTTGCAGGGTTCCCTTTAATATTTGTGTCTAGTACATCCATACAGCATTGTTCCTCCACTGTAGATTCCATCTCCTACAAGAATGTATCTAAATTATTAGTCCCATCATATTTTGTTCTATGATTGAATTCTATTCCAATCCATATGATGGATTTCACCATTGCATAGTTTTTGGATGAGAGTTCACGATGTCTATTTTTCTAGTTTTCCCAAGCATCCTTAAAATCACTGTCGAATTATTGAATACATCTCCAATTCATATAACCTTCTGTAGTTGGATTCACATAGTCATCTCTTTGTCTTGTAGTAAGAGAATACATATCATCTAGACCATATCATTCCATATTCACTTGGATTGACTTAATGTATTGCAGACCATGGTGTGGATATAGGGGTTTTGTTACCTTCATGCCATCGACATCGAAGGTTATTATTATGTTCTTTAGACCAATTATGTCGTAGTTCTCATAAGCCCATTAAATTCTGAGTAATGCTGGATAAGGATATGTTTCACCCATGATCTCAATGAATTCAAAGTCTATAGTGGTATTAACACCCACGAGGTCCACTTCCGCATTCTCTAAGCATCCAATGGGGAAGATACGATATCAATTTTCCATCCACAATTGAATGGGGGGAATATACCAGAGGTGGGGAACCCATTACTACCTATTAATTATCTAGTAAGACTTTCACATCAGAGCCCAAGTCTATCATCACATTATTTATACAATAGACATGCACTTATGCATGCAAATGGAATCCTCAACTAGTTTTCTTCCATTTCCTTCGTCACACAAACTACAGATTCCTCTCTGGTAACGGGGCGCAAATTAATCCATTAATTTCCACAACATTAGAATTATTGTGAATTACTCCTCATAACTTCTAAGTGGATTTCTCATCTTCTATGATATCCTTCTCTAAGTGAAACCATACTAAAACAAAATGTTTTGCTTGATTATTACCTAGTAATCCATCACCTTGAGCTATGGTGTCATCTAGCATGTATTATTAATATGGCCTTGCACCCTCCTGTCCTAGCGAGGTTGATATTCTACCAAACATATATGTAGCTTCCATGTATATCTCCTTCTAATAAAATTGAATGTATTTAGTCCTCTTAGGTGTTTCCTTTAGGATCATTGAGGATTTTGGTCATTGTTGGCTTGCTTTAGCTTCCGTGCCTACCCAAGTGACAACAAAACTTGCTTCTATTTGGTCTTCTTACGGTTCATAGTTTATGAATTTGGTCAGTATTCTTGCGTGATCCTCCCATTTAGCGATGAGCTCAGGGGATTCTTCCATGGTATGAGTATTGGTGTGACAATAAGTACACCATGACCTTTATGGTAAAGGACAGTCATGATCCAGATGGCCCACTTCATTATAGTTGTAGCATCACAGTAGTCCTATGTGACCTCCCCCTCTTCCGGTTCCAAATCCTCATCCCCAACCTCCCCCTCTTATACCTTGGGGTTGATCAGCTACTCAGAATATATATTAATACGACCTCTCCATAAGGGAATCTAAATATCTACATTTATTACTGTTGTGTGTAGTAGATCTGCAAAATTCACAGTAGATTGTGTTAGGTACCGAAGAGTACTTTTGGACTAGTTGGCAAAGTCATGGAAAATGATTGAATGATTTATAGATTTCACAATATTCATTAGGAGAAGCATTTGGTAGCTTTGGATATGATGGTCATCCTGGTGAATGAAATAGATTTTCCACAACAACTTGCGCGACTATCACACTTAGTCCTATATTAAACAGTCCTCCTAGAGAAACATGACCTCCTCATGGCCTTAGACATTCTGAAGCGTGGTGGCCTTTGGACTTATTTCATACATCTAGTACACCGTACTTGGGATCATTGTGTTTTTGGTACATTCAGATCTTGGAGTCTATTAGTTATTTATTCTAACTTATTATGCACTTGTTCCAATTCACGAAAAGAAGATGAAGTTCCCATTCCCATTCCCACTGAGTCTGGATAATTTTCCATAGCCTCAATCTCCATTGCTTGCTCTAAAGTAGTCTTGGGTGAGTCTATTACTTATTGCGATAAGGGTTGCTTTGTTAGAGGAAGGATACCTTGAATGAACCATTCTTTATGATGGGTGTCGTGGACTGGATACTTTAGCTTGGTTAGAACATCTCTGAATCGTTGTGCATATGCCCAAGATGATTCTCTAGTCCTTTATCAGATCTCCCTTAATTCTGCAACACCTTGTTGTTCATATTTTGGTTCTCAAAAATCATCCAAAAATAGTTTCTTTGATTCCGACAAGGTAGGGGTTGGCATGTGTGGACCCCATCTCTCATCTAGATTCATGTACCATTGTAAAGACCTGCCACGGAGGGTATTCTGAAATTCCACCAACTTGGACACCACTAGGGTTACTCTGGCATTCCATATTGCTTTACAGAGAAACCAATGTCGAGCTGTGTCATCTTCTCTATTCCCCTAAAACTCTAGGAATATCAGGGGCATTCCCGCTAATGCTCCCACCATAATTGCAGTTTGGGTTCGTACTAATACAAATCCTTGTGGTCTTGGTTGCGTGACAATGTTTCTACTAGTTGTCTAAGAACTATTGCTCCTTCCTCCTACTAGTGAACTACTCTGAGAACTATTGATACTACAGTTCATATAACTATACCAAGGAAATTGTAAAACAAAATTTTGACATTTTGTTACCATATTTTACAAGGACATTTGGGGTTCAATCAAGGGAGTGTTAGTTCTGTTGCTTTTGTTTCTTGGTTCAATGAGGGGTTCACTTTCTATAGTAGGTCCTGGTAGCTCTTGAAAATCCTTGTTTGCATTCACGGATGAGTTTGACGTATGATATATCACTCTATTACGTGGCAACTGGTCTTCATTATCCTTCCTCCTGCTTATGCCTTCCCCACAACTTCCTCTTACTAGGTTTTCAGACACATCCATCCTTTGTTGTCTTAATCTGGCGCTAGTCACTTCCTCTCTCCTCTTCATATAACATAGCTCCTATTGAATTTATTCACTATTTTCCACATTCCTTATGTTTTCTTCTAGTTGTGTGCTTATCCTCCATGCTTCCCTTAGTTATTTTTTCCACCAAATTTCTTTGATCTTTTCTCTTTGCTCTGCTCGCTTAGCCTTGGCTTCAAAACTGTCAATCCCCTCCATTGATGATAGATCGACCTTCTGCAGTGTAAAGACATCACCTTGACTTCTCCCCCTAGGAACGAGGGGTTTACTCCTCCATTCTAATCTAGTCTAGAGGAACAAAACCAAATCCAACCAACCAGGTCTTAATCCATAGAGGAACCTCTTTCAGTAGTCTTCCTCTTACCCCTCTCTTGAGTTTGTCTTCAGCTTTTAGTGTTGATTGGTTTTTTTAGCTGCAAACTCCAAAATATAGCCAAACAGAGTACTTTCTACCCATAAATCAACATCCCTAGTCAAGGTTGATTCTAGCTGATTTAACCTGATCATATCTCTTGCAGTCCACACAATAGTATTTCTTTGTTCGTTGCAATACTTGAGTGCTTCCACAAGCCACCGAAACCACTCTGCTATGTTTGCTGGAAGTCCAACCCACAAAAAATTGTACTGATCTAGAAGTGGTCCTCCATAGAAAATGCATTATCTGAACATGGTTACTTTCCACCCTCGTAGCTTCACCTCCTGGGTTGAAAAATCGTCAAGCTTCTTTCCCCACCAATCCTGAATACAACTTGTTACCATCAAAGTGTCCATATAGTTAACATGCTTCTATTAAGAACCAAGTACCGACAAAAAAAAAATTGTTGGTGTAAAATGGAGACTAGGGTTATTGCACATGGGCCAACAAAAGGGCACCATTATATTCTAGTGTGTTGGCATTTTCAATCCCCTTAAGGGTGAAGGTCTCACCAGAAGCACAACTAAGACCATCATAATATGGGATTGGTTAACTATATGGTCATGATCGAGGTTTTATAGTGGAAGACATCACTATATTATCCAATTAAGTATACTGCAAAAACACTTAATGGCATTCATGATTCATTCATTCAACGCGAAACAATTAAGAAGAATCGGACATAACAGAAACATGCATAACACATAAATTTGAAGGGATCAAACAATCCTTTCCCTTATATTAGTAAATATCCATTCTGAAAGCTTACCTCAAGTCTTTAATCCTTACATCCACCATGGAATTTCCCTCGTGGGATAAAACCTCCCATAGATAGAACCCAAAACCCGACTACATATCCCCCACTATGGATCTATCTGTCTCTATCTCCTATGTCTCTAATCTGTTGTTCGGATTCTATCCTACTTGTATTGCATGCTCGTTCTTACTTCTCTCACCCTCTTTATCCTCTGCTTCATTTTATACTTGTGAAGTGGGTCCAAAACTAGTCCAAAAGCAATTGTGGTCATTAGCTTTCTTTTGCAACTTCTGGTACTCTGAACTGCAACTTTCTTCCTTTCCAAAAATTTATTCCTTTGTCTTCTCTTCTTCCTCTTTCTTATAGGTCTACTTATCAAAGGATCCAACAATCCCTTAGAACCCATTGACCTTAGTAACCTCCTGGCCTTCCATCAGTATCACCCATTTCAATAATATACCATAGTTATCCCATTGTATCCCTCCTTTGAAATTTTTAACTATGCCCTCTGTTACTTCATGAAGAGTCCTACATTTGTTGCCAAGTTAGCCATGCCTTTATGCACTAAAACAAAGGAATTTTTTATTCCACAAATCTATGACCCTCCACCCCACTTGTGTCTCAACTACAATTTCATTTCAGATCCTTGTATCATTCCTCATGTTGATAAAAAAGATCCCCCCTTTTCATTGTTTTTAGTGGACCTTACTTTATCAACTCCAACACGCTCATTCTAGAGGATTGATCTAGAGGCATTATATACCTTGTACCTATTTCCATCATTGATGGTCTACCTTGGACTGGCCAAGGGGAGACCTCATTTCCCTTTGGCTTCGTTGGTTCTCATGTGCTTGACTCCAATAAATTAACACATTGTTTTTAATTGTACATTATGGTTGATTTATTATCCTAGTGTGTTTGAAAACCCCATACATTCATGAATCCATCCATATATCGAGTCTCCTTCAAGGCCATTCAGTTTACAACTTACTTTGATGTCTAGATTGCATTGACAATATTGATCAAGTTTCAATTGAAATTCCTTGGATTTGTTTGGGTCTCTCTTATGCTCATTGAGCCACATATGATGAGATTCTCATGTTATGGATCCTTCTATATATTAATGGTCCCCTTCAATATTCAACAAGGCTTCAATTGTCATGATTTGTCATCCTATCATATACCCATGTTCTTCCTCATGTATTTTAGATCATATGTGATATGGACCACATTTATGTACCCATATTGAGTGCTATTTGGCCCTCATTTGCATGATTTCTTGTCCCATAAAACATATTCATGTACTGTGATTTGGCCCTATGAGGTCTCAATCCCATATTACATTGAGACACTATCATAAGCGTGGGGATGATTGCCTCCTTTGTTTTTGATATTATATACAAAAACAACCCCTTTGGTTGTTTTTTTATAGGTGGGTCTCCATGGACCCTTCAAGGGGGAATTTGTCTCTCTTCACCTCCTCCTACTCCTCACTCAGACAGTTATGTTTTCCTATAGATTGAAGAGATAAAAACTTGTGATCCATTTCGACCATACGATGTGCCTAGCCTCATACTTCATGGGGAAATTTTTAGAAACCTAATTTTGATTGATCACTTTGTCATGAGCATCATCACCTTCAGTAGAATTATCTCCATTTCCATCATATGAACTTAGTATTGTGACCAAAATCCAACCTAAAAGCTAAGTTTGACTAGAAAAGAAATTTTACATATTTTGGCCAAAAATCCATGAACATGTCACACTTTTTCCATAAAATTCCTTGGCATGGACTTGAAATTGAAAATTCTTATTCATTAATACTATTCACCATCCAAAACGGTATTGTTATTGAAAGTGGACACCACCAATTCATGATTACTAAAAATAGTCTTTAATCTAATATACAATACCTATCACTATCCCACTACTTCATTAATGAAAATACATTATTAACTTTGGAGCTAGTCCTAAGAGATGCCCACATAATTTTCTATAAATAAATCTGTCATGGTCATTCACTCAGATCACACAAGTAAATTTATGCTACTGGATTTCCTTTAGTGAGAGAGAGCTTCCACATTTGTCCTTTTCTTTCTACCATTGGAGTCTATACTACACCATCAACAACTTGGAGTGGAGCATTAGAGGAGAAGAAGAACCCTCCCTTGGGTTGGTTGTGGAATCTCCATGTTCATCATTAAATACCAAGGCGTTGTAATAGTATTCCCTTCTTTTCATTATCAATACAAACAAGCTTATTATTTACTGTATGCTTTGTATGTTATGCTTCAACCTAGATTTTATAATTTTTTCATGGCATATAATAGTGTAGAATGCTATCATTTTCTTTGTATTTTTATTCTATCATTTGATCTGGTACTCAAGAAACAAAACCCTTGAATAAATGCATTTTGGCATAGGTTAGTGACAAAGCACCAACACCACCTACTACAATGCAATTTGTGTTCAAAGATATAACTAAATATGAAGATGCAACTTCTTTATGCCTTCAAAAATCACTTGTGAATTAATGTTTTTGTTGAGCTATATCTAGATAAGGGATCCCATAGTCATGTAAACATTTGGATTATATTGGTTGTTGTATGCAGTACAATAAATTTCTTCTCTTAGTCTCAGTTTGAATTGAATCTATGGTTGTGAGCCTATTAAACATTATGGATTACTATTCTATCTACAGTTGGAATTTATATTACCTTCAACTGTTCAGAATCATATTCATTTCACATTTATTTGTCCATGTATAATTAGTGTTGGTAATGTTAGTGCCTCCACTTTGTTTTAGTTATTTTACAACCAACCTCACCAAAGGATATTAAGTTAACCTTTTTCTTTTCTAATTAATCAAGAAAACACCATTCAAATCTAGTTGACATGTAGGCTTGTAGCATGTGAATGAGAGGCATGAAGGAGTCATAGTTTGAACTCTATTAAGTTGATATGTCAAATTAAAACAACAATACTATTTCAATGTTGTATTTAATGAAAACAAAAAAAACATGTAAAATACTATTATAATAAAAATCTTGTATGTAAATAGTTCAAAACAAATTTAATAAATTGAAATATATATTATGAATAGTTTCATAATGATTGTTTGAATGTCTATTAATAAACCATTTAAGTGTATTTATTTGTAATTGTTTCGATGTCAATTAGTAAATAGTTTACATATATATATTAAATATATTAAATGTTTTTATGATAATTGTTTAAATATATAAATTGTATAGGCTTCTCAAAACAAATCAAGTGAATCTAATAAATCCTAATTATTCACTTATGCTCTCATTAAAGAAATGAAGATATGTTAAAACTATACACATGCAAAATTCAATTTCTCTTTTTTATGTGAAAGGAGCTATGCCATTCAAATTGTATCATTCACTTATGCTCTCATCAAAAACATGATAATATAATGAAACCATACATATGCAAAATTCAATCTCGCCCTTTTATGTGAAAAGAGCTATGTTATTCAAATTATAAGCAGTATTTTATATTTATAAAAATAAAAATATTTTATATTTTTTAAAAATAAACATCATCCCATTATTAAAGATTTTCATACAATAAAAAAATTAAATAATATATAAATGAAAAAAAAAACTTTAAAAAAATATTTACAACTTAATAAGATACATTGGTTCCCTCTCACCAATTAAATAAATCATTCCAAAAATAACATAAATCTTTGTCAGTATGTTATACCATGAAAACCTAAACATAAAGTTATACAATGAAAACCTAAACATAATGTACACCATCACATGCGAATGTACTAATATTTTGCCCCATAGTCATGCTTTATATATATCACATCATTCTAGTAATATGGAAAAACTATCCTATCAATCTAGTCGTGCAAAATAAATAGTACAGATGGCACATGCTGCTATAAGAAAGTTAGTGCGAGACTAGACTAAGGCCATAAAATGCCAATGACGTATTGATAAGTGGATATTGTTTGTTATAACTAGCATAAAATTTGATAATAGGATAATACTTGTTATAACTAACATAAAATTTATTAAGTGGATAATATTTGTTATAATAATAATTTACTTAAATCTTGACTTTAATTTTGTGAGTTTTCTAAACTGTTATAATTCAAATCGGTGATATAATGCAAATAATATAACCTAAAGATTGATCAAATTATCTAGGAGTGATTGAAATATGGTTCACAATTATTTAATTGATGAACTCACACATTCGAACACTTGGTTGTATCCTTTATCATTTCATATATTTTTTTCTGAATGGAATTCTTTTATACAATAATTTGTTCCGCTAACATATAGAAAGGCTAGACTTTGTGTACCTTAAATATATATTTTTAATGTATGCGTACTTGATTGATCTTCCATTAAATGATACAATATGCATGATTGACATACACGTGCGATCACTATCACTATTGGATAAGCAAGCTTTCACGTTCATAGACAAAATAATAAGAAATATCCAAAACAATTTTCAAAAGGTGATTTATTGGTTGAAGTGTTCGTGTCGACATTTCTTATAAGAATGTTGTATGAAAAACGAATTTTCATTAAGTTTTTGGATGCTTCTCATTATCACCTTTCTAAATTTAAACCAAAATCCTATTCACTACCTCTATCACATACCCAACCCCCACTACCATCACTGTGAGGATATGAGCTCCTTAAAATCATTTTTATATGACCATGATCTTTTTTGACCTCTTACTTCATTACCATTTTAAATATGACCCAATGACAAAGATTGAAGACCACACATAACTCCCTTTCAAATTTGGTTGAGCTAGTTCGAAAGTTTTTACTCTAGGTCCATTTGAAACACACGCGCGCACACACACACTTCTTGGGTTATTGACCTTATTCAACATCGACCCATAAGACCTATTCAAATGATCAACCATCATCCTCTTTTGAATGTTCTCCCCATTCGTGAATGTAAAGGACCTTGGACCTTATTCAATGTTGGTCATCAAACAATTTCTAAGAAGGCTTAATGGCCACATTTTGATGTTATGCTCAATTTGAAGGACAAACGTCATTGGGCCTTATTTGAAATCAGCCATTAGCCACATTTCAAAGTTGTGCCTGATTTGAATGGGAAAGGTCATCATGCCTTCTTTGAAATTGGCCATCAACCACATTTTAATGTTGTTTTTTATTTGAACGAGAAAGGCTATCAACCTTTCAAAATAAAAACTTTGAACTCATTAGGGGAGGCCTCCTTTTGAAATCAAATGCCCATCAACCTAATTTCAAAGATCAAGCCCACTTTAAAGTCCAAGACCCATCAAGATAGAATTGAAGAAATGCTTCAAACATAAAATAAAAAGGGGCATCAAGCCTTTCCTAAAGTATTCCTCGATACAAATGAAAAGGGGTGCAAAGATTCAAAGGGTACTTATATACTATATGTTGGTGTCTAGTATTTAGCTACTCCAACATAAGTATTTCGAACTACATCGATCTCCCATAATCCCGAATTTTAAATACTTAACATATGCCTGAAGACAATACTTAATTATTCAAACTCATAGATGCATGCATCTACAGCCATGCGAAAAACTAAGTATGTAAGCTTGATTTACAACATAATTCCACTTTGCATTCATAAATGCATCTAACTAACTAATGCATTGATCCAAACATACAAGATTTCAATCAAACTAGAAATTTCACTTTAAAATGCATTCAAAACTAGAATAAAAGTTTATATTTCAGTATTATAACAAAAGTTCAAAAGTAGAGCTGGACTACTTATATTTTAACCAAACTCATCCATGAAACTAGTTGCATATAAGCAATTTTTCACCGAACCATAGGCATTCATTGCAGATGCCACCTCATGAGGTCACCATGATGAAAGAAACTAGCAAAGGACTCTTTGGTCACTCAACCAACACAATTTCTCTCAAGCTCAACCAAGTTGTTTAACACAAAACACTCCAAGCATCCACCTAACTATTAGCAGCCTAATTTTCTTGAAAATCTATGTAGCAACTATGAAATCTAGTTAACTCAAATATTTCATATTCCAACTGAGCTCATTTAACTGAATGCATTGCTACAATACTTGGTATTCAAGAACCACTCAATATGTCACACATTAATCTTGTAAAATGTAGTACAAGAAGGAACATCTAATTCTACCAATTCGTATTCAATCGATTGCATTGCTATGATACTTGGTATTGAAGAATTCACTTGATAGGTCACACATTGATTGCATAAAAGAAATAAAATTGNTTGTAGCAACTATGAAATCTAGTTAACTCAAAATATTTCATATTCCAACTGAGCTCATTTAAATAAATGCATTGCTACAATACTTGGTATTCAAGAACCACTCAATATGTCACACATTAATCTTGTAAAATGTAGTACAAGAAGGAACATCTAATTCTACCAATTTGTATTCAATCGATTGCATTGCTATGATACTTGGTATTGAAGAATTCACTTGATAGGTCACACATTGATTGCATAAAAGAAATAAAATTGTAGGAAAATTGAATTATATGAATCAAAGTTGTAGGAATGAAATAACAAGAAGCTAATGGAGTAAATTGATTGACTTAACCAATAAGAAAAAAAAATCAAACGACTAGACGTAATGCAAGGAAATATTGAACATAAATTAAGAAAAGGCTACAATATAAGAAACCTATAGGAATAGGATCATCATGACAACACATTGCAGAGTCGACCCTTACTCTACAACTCACTAGATGATCCCCTAACTAACATAATATCACAATATTTAACATGATACTAAAAATTTGAATAATTTTTTTTTGTATTATCAAAAAGGTGAAGTGGACCTCCTAGGTTCCTCAAACTATTTATTTATACATTTTCAAAATAGATCTCTTAGGAAAATTCCCATATTTACGGAAAATAACCAACTCTTTAGCTAAAACTATTTTCTTGTATTTAGAACTTCTTCTTTTCAACAAAAAGAGAGAAACATGGAACAATCCCTTCCTCAAAATGAGGGTTATGCCACAACAACTTGTGGTGACTAACTATTTGTAACCGTTATTGCATATCTTGGGTGTTGTGGGAACCATGGTGATGGAAGGTGTATGTTTGAAAAAAATAGGAAATGAATTCATCTTGAATTCTTAATAATGCTATTCTTAACTCATTTGCAAGTGAGAAGTCACTAGCAATTGGTCTGGATTCTGCAGTATTCCATCCATGTGTTAATGATAAATTCATTAGCATGAAGACATATATTGTAAATCCAATTAATCCTCTCAAATTTATGGAAATATGAGTGGAAATGCTATGCTGTCACCTATAACTAAAAGCTGCTAGCATATCCAATGTGTAAATTCATGCACCTATACTCATTTTTAATAAAAAATCATCTATAAAACATAAGAATCTGAATGTAAGTGCATAATGTCCCAAGGGTGGAAAGAATGAATGAAATTGATTAAAAAGGCACAAAGAGATGGTTAAACTGGTCCTGCCTAGGGAAAATCAATGATAAAATGGGTGAGAAA
>NWUY0300043432.1:4823-26087 GCA_004151065.3 Larix sibirica | reverse complement strand
CCATTGTGTGGGCTAGTCTTCACTTCAAAGTAAACATCTACAGATTATGAGTCTAAAGTTAAACTGCTGCAATTTATCTATATGTGCTTGGGATTTTTCACATAACCCCTCTATCTTGTAATTAATAACAATTCCTCACCCCCTGTTCATACAATTATTATCACCCACTTCAAATATCTACTATGCAAAAAATAACCACAAGCTACCTAGATTGCTGGCTCACCTGCTACTATGCATGGTGGAGTTTTGGAGCTATGGCTCTGGTCATCTAGGCTAGGGCTCTCCTTGATTTTCCTACCTACCATTTTCTGTGACCTTTTAGTGTGCTTCTCTCTCATGTTTGTGTTTTTCGTCGGGTCATATTTTGCTTTGAAGGGTTTCAGTTTTCTTCTTCGTCATTGTAGTTCCCATGTCTTAGCCTTGTCCTACCTTGTTTCTTTGTTGACAGTAGGGGGCCCCGGAGTCCGTTCAACAGGTACTGTTGAACCTAGTAACAACCAGGTTAAACAAGTGGGAAGCTTCTTCAAGGTGATTTTTTGACTTGGGTTTTTTCTTGGTTTGGAGGAGTGCTCCATGGTGTCGGTTTTGGGCTCCATTTTTTATCATTATTGGTGATAGGCCGGTTTCTCAGAGGTGGGTTTACTATTTTTTCTCTTCGCAACTGACGGGTTTGGTTTTTTCCATCATCGGTGTCAAGTCTATTCTCTATCATGGGATAGGGTGCCCGGGTGGGGGTTGCGGTTGCCTGCTCTCGTTCTTTCATGAGGGTTTTTTCCAATCCATCGAACTTAGGGTATTTTGAACCCCGTTCTCTTGATTTTGGACAGGATGCCTCTGGGGTTGACCGTCCGGCTAAGGCGGGGGAGCTGCATGTGGATGCATCTCGTCGTACTTTCTCTGGGATTACTAAGTCGGTTGGTGGTAGTCTACATAAGCCTAATCCCCATTCTGAAAAAGAGAAGAAGGGACGGCCTCTATGTGTTTTGGAAAAGGATATTACGATGGACATGGTATTGGCCTTGAGTCAACGAGAACTGGTTGGTTGTTTGAGTATATTTGTCTTTCTAGGGCTGAGATTCTGCAATGGGTTTGAAAGCACTGGAAGCCTGTGATCCTCAACATTCCCCGTGTGTTGTTATTATCCAATGGGTGGCTTATGTTCCAGTTTCTTACAGAGTCTGATAGGGTTTCCATTGAACAACGCTTCTGGGTTTATGGCATAGGGTCGCTGGTATTGAAGCGGTAGCATAGTGGCTTCGACCCTCGTGCAGAGAAACTTCAAATTTGTCATTTATGGATCATTCTTCCTGGGTTCCCTCTGCACTATTGGAACATAGGGGGTTTCATGGCGGTGTCCAACTCCCTGGGGTGGTTCATTTTGATGGAAGAAGACCAGTTGATGGGAGCCGAGAGGCGGTCGCTGTGGATGTTGGTTGAGATTGATTCCTTCGAAGGGTTTCCTAGTGAACTGGAGCTGGTGTGGGAAGGGGGCTCCTTCATACAACAATTGGATTATTGGAAGGTCCCCTTCCGGTGTCATCAGTGTCACACGATAGGATATGCTAAGGATCGATGTGCCACCCTTTCGTCCTCGCATGGGCACGGAACTAATGAGGCAGCTCGGTCTCCCTCCTCAAATGATGGCATTTGGGACACTGTTCCCTTGGACCATTCATCGGCCTCGGCTCTTTTGGGTAATTTTGCATCATCTGTCCCGGTCCTCTTAAAATTTCTTTTTGTCGAAGAAATTATCGAGACTCTTCCTCTTTCTCCTTCAAATTTTTTGACCTGTGATTCTCTGTCTGAGGGGGGGTCATCTCGCTGGTGAATCCCTCTCTGGGGTCTGCCCCTATGGCGGGGTCTGCAACTGTGTGGAATGGAGCACTTCTAGTGGTGGCCTCGCCTGAGGTTTTTTTCTCCTGTGGACACTATCCCTTTAATCCCCTCTCCTCAGTCCTCTCCTCTCCCTTTGGTCGTCAACCCTTCAAGCCCTCCTTCTCAGCCCCTTCCTCCCCTTTCGATTGTGGACCTTTTTTCCCTGATGCCCTTAGCGTCCCTGGGTATCTCCCTTCCTCTCTCACCTATTCCTGACTGTCCCATTTTTTTGCCACCTGGACTGTTAGATGCACTTGTCCCACTTACTACCAACTTTGTTAATCCTCCGATTGATTTTTCGATCTGCTCGATACCCCCGTTGTCCAAAGGAAATGTGACCATTAGGAAATCCAGGAAAAACAAGAAGGTGTCGGCTCGTCAGGGTGCCTCTCCTTGCAAGTCACAGTCGTCGTCTTTGATCAATCCCTCGGTTTCCTCATTATTCGACAAAGGCCTTTGTCGTTCCTCCCCACCTCGGGCTCTTAGAGATTTGGCATCCCATGATCATTTCACTTAATGTTACTACTCTCTTTCAATGTTTGTGGGCTGGGCAGGGGCCCAACGAGAGTTGCCCTGAAACATTTTTTGGAGATGGAAGCTCCTGCTATGATCCTTATTTAGGAGAGTATGGTTAGTGTTGTGGATGCTTGTTCCATTTTTTTAGTTTGAAACCTACTTGGCATGTTTGTGCTTTGGATGTATGTGGGTATCTGGGGGTACTTTGGTGGCTTGGGATCCAAGGTTGGCAGACTTCACTTCCTACTCTTTTGTGGCTAGTATCTTGGTTGAAGGTTCTTTTAGGGTTTGTGATTGATAGTTTCGTATCGTGAATGTGTATGGTCCTTACAACGCTCGTATACCATTCTGGGAAAAGGTTTCTGAGGCGGGATTACTGACTGATTCCTCTCTTATTTTGGCAGGGGATCTAAACCTGACATTGCCCTGATGAATGTTGGGGAAAGCGGCGTGTGGTGGATCCGCTTGCCGATTATTTCAATGGGTTATTCGAAGAAGAAAATCTTGTTGACGTGGTGCCACATTGTTTGTACCCAACTTGGACCAATGGGCATTGTGGTTTTACGTACATTGGAAAGCGCTTGGATTGTTTCTTGATGGATGAAGACCTATGTGAGAATTTGGGTAAGTATCGCTCATGGACTCGAGTGGTGGGAATTTTAGAACATAAGGTGATCTTTCTACAATTAGATTTTGACTCGGGTCCAAAATTTTACCCTTTCAAGTTTAATTCGGGGTGGCTATCGGAAGCTACTTTCTGTAGTTGGATACGGGAGACTTGGAAGGATCTCTCACAAAATTTTTGGGGTTCACCCCTGTTGAGCCTACCTCGTAAACTCCATTGACTTAAATGCTTAGTTCGGGCTTGTGTGAAGGAAAAAAAGGTGGAGGAACATAAATTGTTGGCAGAAATCGAGGAAAAAATTCACCACTATACGATGTCTTTGGAGCTCTCATGGGCCACGAAGGAGCAGCATGCTCATTTGTCTAAGCTGATTCAGTCTAAGGAAAAGATCCTGGGACACATTGAAGAAGAATGGAGGCAAAAAAGGCGTGCTACTTGGCTCAGAGCGGGTGACCATAACACTAAGTTTTTCATCGGTTCGCCAAACATAGGAGGTTGATGAATGCTATATGGGATGTCAAGGGGGAATCTCATGTTCCAGTTTTTTATGACAGCTCGATTAAAGCAGTAGCGAATAAGCATTTTTCTCGGGGTCTACTCAAAGACTAAGGAGCCCAGTCTACTCCACCAACTTGAAGCCATTAGTAACTTTCCTCAATACTTCAATAGTGACAAGGCCAACCGGATCGAGAGACCTCTGTCTCAGGAAGAAGTGCATCATATCCTGAAACTCTGTTGTGCTGATAAGAGCCCAGAACCCGACGAGTGGACCATGGAATTTTACTTATTCTTCTTTGATATGCTTGGGGAGGAGCTGACAGCTGCCATTGAGGAATCTCGTTCCAAAGCCTAGATTCCATGACAGTTGAACCATACTTACATTACACTAATCCCTAAGGTGGATAGGTGGGGGTCCTTTGAAGATTACAAACCTATATCGCTTTGCAATCTCTGCTACAAGCTCATTACTAAGATTATTGCTGAAAGGATAAAGCCGGTGTTGGGTGATTCTATTTCCCAGGAGCAATTTGCATTCTTACCCAATCGACATGTCTCTAACGTGGTGGGAATGGCACAAGAGTGCCTCCATTCTATTAAATTAAAGAGGTTAAGTGCTTTTGTTCTTAAACCGGATCTACAAAAGGCCTATGATTCTGTTGATTGGGATATGTTGCGGCTTATTCTTATACAGATTGGTCTTTCGGTGGAGGTAGTGAATTGGATTTATGCTTGTTATTCTACTACCAGTTTCGCGGTCCTTATCAATGGTTCACCATCAAAAATTTTCCACGGCAATAGGGGGCTGCGACAGGGGTGTCCCTTATCCCCCTACCTCTTCATCCTGGCTATGGAAGCTCTTATCTTGATGATTAACAAGGCTTGTCTTCAGGGATCTATCACTGGTATTAGAGTGGATTGTGCTCTTCATATGACGCACCTCTTTTTAGTAGATGACGTGTTCCTATTTGGTGCAGGATCAAAAGATGAATGGATCCATTATAGTAGAATTCGTAATGTTTTATGTGATGCATTAGGGTTGAGGATTAATGCCAAAAAGTCCTCTTTCACTTGCCAATGTGACGATGACAACATCCAATCCTTTATTTCAGGTCGGTTTCCTTTTGTGCAGTATGGTTTAGAGGAAGGCATTAAGTATCTCGGATTCTTCATTAAGCTCAGCTCTTATGGGGCTTCAGACTGGAATTGGTTGGTTCATAAGGTATCTAGGAGGATAAACTCGTGGGCATCTCGGTGGCTAACTCTTGGGGGTAGACTTATCCTTACGCAATTGGTACTTCAATCACTCTCGGTGTATTGGTTCACGCTCTTCGTCATCCCATTGGGCACTATTGATCGCTTGCGCCAGTGTATTTTCGACTTCCTCTGGGGAGGTCGGATGGGGAGCTCCAAATTCCATCTTGCTTGTTGAAGGAGTCTGTCTCGACCTCGTCATCTAGGTGGTTGGGGCATCAAGAGGCACATAGAATTCAATAGATCTCTTTGTGCCAAAAGTTTTTGGCGAGTATTATTTGACAAAGGCCTATCAAAGGCCATTATACAAGCAAAGTTTTTGGCGAGTATTATTTGACAAAGGCCTATCGAAGGCCATTATACAAGCAAAGTAACTAAAAGGGTTAGATCCGACGTAGTGGCTTCGGACTTTTGTTTCTCCTCCAGGAAACTGCTCGGCGATTTGGCGCAGTTTACTGAAAAACTTCCGGATTATCAAATGCTCACTATGCTGGGAGGTCAGTTGTGGGACCCTAATTTCTATGGCTATCGACCCGATTTTTGGTTTGGGGGAACATCACCGCTTATCCAGTCCTCTTATCCATGCATTACACGATAGAGGTCTTTATGTCTTGAAACAAATGAAACAACCCTATGACTCTTCTGCTGATTATTGGTTAATGGCAGCTGATCTTGTTTTACCTCAGGATTTGGGAAGGGAGTGGGATTTTTTCCGTCTTGGTCTGGTTGGCATTGGGATTGCTCTGACGGACCAACGAGATCGATTTGTTTGGTCTATGAATGCTCAAACAGGATCAGTGACGGCTTCACTAGCGTATGATGGTCTGCTGGCTGACACTAGTGAAGAGGAGACGTTTGATGTGTTTAAGCTATTATGGAGTAACAATGTACAGGTCAAAGTGAGTTGTTTCATATGGCTGTGTTTACATAACAAGATTCTTACTTGGGCGAATCTGCGGCGTCGTGGTTTCTGTGGCCCTGGGTTGTGTATTTTGTGCATGGAGGAGGATGAACATATTGATCATTTATTTGGCAGGTGTGATTTTGTTTCAATTGGTATGGAATCATCTCCCCACTAGATGGAATTGTGGAACTATTTTGGACAACCTGACTGTTTGCTGTGATCATTCGGCAGCATGCTCCGTCGTTGCATTCTATGCTCTGTGGGAAGTTTGGCATATGAGGAACGGATTGATATTTTGTGGGATTACGCCCTGCGTGGATGTGATTGTCGCCAGGATCTTTGCTTGGCAGTCTCCTGCGCCTTCGGTGCCTGCGTGGGATTTGCTTCGAGCTCCCCTCCTCATGGTTGATCAACACTCTTACCCATATGGGTTTTTCGACGGAGCATCTCAGAATGGTAATTGTGGTGCGGGCATTAAAATGGCGCGGGCTCATGTTTTTCTTATCCATTTGAAAGCGGGATCTGGTTCAAACACTAAGGCAGAACTGGTGGCCCTGTGGGCTTTTCTTTGGTTTGCCACTATGAATTCTATCAAGCTTACACACATTTTTGGTGATTCCCAATGTGTTATCGATTGGGCTCGGGGATCGACTGATTTGAGACCACTACTACTTCAGCCTTGAATGTTACGTGTCCGTGCCCTTATCCTCAATTTTATTGATCTATCTTTCTCCCATCGGTATCATTGTTACAACGAGGAGGCCAACAGACTATCGAAGTTGTCATTGGGTAGGATGGATGGTCGGTTACACTGCTCCTGATTGGTACACATTCTCTTCGATATTGAGCCACTGTTCTATCTAGAGCGTACTATCCACTGGTTATCTTTTTGGTTTGAAGATCATCCTTAGGCCTGGTGAACTGTTTATACTGCCCTGAGTCAACAGGGGATCTCAGTCACTAAGGACAGATTGGCGTTTTTTATGTTAGCCCTGTGCTTTCGCTCTTATGCATATTATGCTCTTATTGTAAGAACCCTCGGCTCTTTGGCTACTCGACTAATTTGAACTCTGATAGTTCTTAATCATATGTAATCTCTTTGTTACATCTTTTTCCTATTAATATAAGATGAATTTTTTTCGACTTGAAAAAAAAATGCAAAAAAGGAGTGTCAAAAGTTCAACAAAATGACTATAATGAAGGGATTTGGATTTGGATTTTAATTCATGCACTGGCCATAAAAGTGGGTTGAGTAATGAAGGTTTGTCATAAAAAACAATCACTCTCAACACTTTTTGAAATAGGATCATGCCAAACTAATAAGAGCAAAGGATATGAAAGTCATCATATGTACAACATTAACACAAAATTGTATGGTTACATTTTATGAAAGAAAATAAAATGACACTTATAAATTTACATTGACTGTAAATGAAGTACATTGAAAACATTATTAATTTCATTTGTAGTCACTACACCATTGCATTCCTCTTCACTAGCTTGCAACATTATCAAATATGTTCTCATCATATTTTGTACTTGCACAATTCTCTAAGTAAATTGTTAATATAATCAAATGTCCTCCAAGGCTTGCTCTCCAATGTCTTCCCTTTCTTAGGTTTGCAACTTATACTTCCATCATCATCAACTTTATCATGTTTAATTCCTTGTAGGAAACCATAGACTCACTACCCTATCTTCAATTAAACAACATCATCACAATAACTCAAGGGATTTAATGTATCCCACCTCATTTTTTCCTATGCTCCAACCTCTCTTGCATGGAGATCTATGTCCACCTCTTTCTCATAGAAAGTCTCTTTAACTTAATGTTCTTTCTTATTTTAAGAGTTCTTAATTTTCTCTTCTTCCATCTCTATTATTACTAGTTCAACAACATCCTCTTCATTATTTCCTTCATTTTTGCACTTGAATTCATTTTCAGTTTCAACTTATGTCCTTCAAGGGACATCTTTCAACATTTCCAACATTTATGGCTCTTCTAGGTAACATATCATTATCCCATCCTCTTCAAAATCATAATATTCCCCATCCAGTATGAGGTCTTCTTCCACCATTTTTTTCTTATTATCACGCACATCACATGCCTTGACATGGCATGACCTCTCTGCTTGTTCCAACACTTCCAATCTTTTATCAATATTCTTATTGATCATCATAACCTAATTCTTTATCAGGGGTCTTCTCTATTCTATGGAAACCTTCATCAACTTTCCCTAACCCAAGGGTTTCTTGATCTCTTTGCTACTTCCAAAATTTCCACTCTAACCACATTTTTTCACAATGCATCACACTTTTTCTGATGTCATTACGCCATATGAACTTCTTTTACTCAAGCTTCCAACCTTCACTTGCCTCTTGTAACCCATCTATGAACTTTGATTTACAACACCCCAAATGGTTAACTTCATTCCCTAGATAACTCTATCCAATAATCCACTATTGGAGCTATCTTAACACTAGCAATCTTCAATCTGCTTTTCAAGTCTTCAAAATCTCAAATAGTTTTGCTTCTTCTACATTGGACAACTCTACCCAACTTCATGATTGGAGCTTCCCACAATTCGATAACAAATTCTACCGCACTGCAACTAGTGCTCTCTTCTTCTACTCCATCACCTTAGTCTCTCACTAATAACTCTACGCAAAACCTCAATGCTAAAGATACAATATTCGATTCTCCTACAACTCTACTCACAATGCCAACCATGGAGCTGCAACTTTATTCCATAGGATTCCACCTATTGTGTATGATACTCCTGCTCTGATATCAACTTGATGCATACATGGGCCCTTACTCCCCTCCTAAAAGTATTTTAATGACAATACCCAGACTCAAACCTGCAAGCAACAACACAACATAACATACACAATTTGGACACAACAAGTTCTAAAATTATCTCACACAACAACCCCAAACCTACTTAAACTATAAAAAAAAAAAGTTAACCCATGGATCCAACTACACAAGACAGCACAATAGGTCCAACATTCATAGTGTCATAGTGCCAAAAAATAATATAGACACTTGTATACAACCAACAATTCCTCATTTGAACTAGGATCAAATGGCCATCTACACACAATAGATTAAAAACATCAAGGTTCCTACACAAAATCCATGGACTTGAAATTTCTCTGCTCTAAAGACCTTCTATTCATTCGCATGAAGATTACAATTTATAGTAACAAGCCTTAATGACTTTCTGTCTTATAAAACAATTTAAAACTTAAAAGCATAATGCAATTTAACAACCACAAGGTCTGAAAGCCCTTTCAAATAAGTCACCTGCTAGTCTATGTCTTGGCTAGGCTTACATTTAACACACAAAATTACATGTTTTCTCCAGTTCACATTTTTACCTCGCAAATGATGGAATTGTGCTCTTCGTTCTTCGACAATTTTCTACTTCTTTTCAGCCTCCTACTTCACACTTCTCTTTTCTGGATAGCTCTCTCCTTCATGCAAATTCCTTTCTCTGCATATAACGATTTTCTACTTCTTCTACACAATCTCCTTCTATAATGAAAAGTCTTCTTAATTTCTCTATACATAGCCTCTCCACCATTTTCCTTCTACTCCATCTTGACTCAGAGTTGTTCTTCCCATTCATGTCACCCTCTGTCCCACGACATTCATTCTACCTTTTTCTATCTACTTATGTAGGCCTCATTTTTAGACTATAACTAGACTTTATCCAAAAAGATACATGCCCTTTTTCTAGTTTCTCCTATGCGAGACCTCCTCTACACTCATCTCCAAGTTCCCTTCCAACAACCTCTTTTCATAATAATATGTCCCCTTCATAAAAACTATTCCCCAAAAATTATGCTAGCCTCCAATTAAACATTTCCCTAGGGTTTAAATATTTTCCAAAGAGAGGATGAGAGCTCCTTGGGCATGATGCCACTCATGCACTAGAAATTGATGATTTGTGCAATTTGTTTTCGTCTCAAGACATATTTGATAACTTGTTAAAATTTTTCCAGGCATACAAATTATTATTTGACGTTTAATGGTTTAAATAATCCATCAATATTTTTTGTGTAGCAAGTTAGTAACTAATGAAGGACATGGCATGAGTTCTCTATTTATAGTCTCCACTTTAGACTTTATTATATTATGTATCTTTGAATAATATGATTTTTTGCATTTATCTAGAGCTTTAAATCTCATTGTTTGCATTGTTCTATTTAACATTTGGGTTGATCTTATGTTGAAATAGATCTATTTTAACGCATGTTATATTAAGTAATTAAAAATATAGGTTAATATATATATATATAATAAGTTTTTTTTTCAATTACAAGATTTTTATGATCCATGATTCCCTCTCTTGAAACACAAACCTTGGTTTGCAAGAAGGGTCCATCTCAAACAATCTTAAGATCAACATAGCCCTTCAAAGTAGACATCTAGGGATTGTGATTCTAAATGTTAAACTGCTGCAATTTATCTATATGTGCTTTGGATTTTTCACATAGCCCCTCTATCTTGTATTTAATAATAATATTCCTCACCCCCAGTTCATACATATATTATCCCCCACTTCAAATATCTACCATGCAAAAAAGGAGTGTCAAAAGTTCAACAAAATGACTATAGTGAGGGGATTTGGATTTTAATTCACTGATGCAGTGACCATAAAAGTGGTTTGAGTAATGAAGATTTGTCATAAAAACAATCACTCTCAACACTTTTTGAAACAAGAGCCGCAAGCGGCAATGTCCGTGACAGGGGAGCAATTGATGAATTGGAAGGATATGGAAGCACTATCTAGCAGAAAGAAGAAGCTGGTACTAGAATTTGCATGAAGCAAAAAGAAGGAGAAGTTTGTACGAGCATTTGCAACAAGCAAAACAATATTTGATGGTGAAACATCAGACTTTTAATTTGTTCTTTGCACAGTAATTGAACTATTGAGAAAAAATAATTGAAAATTTTTCTTAAGAGATAGAAAATGAATTGGTGTAACCCACCAAGCATCCACAGAGTATGAAACTTGGAAAATATCATTTGAAAAATCATCTGGAAAATTAGCAAACTGCTAGAAGCATTTTGAAAAAAATATTTGGAAGAAAGTGTTGTAAGTTTGCACCTCCACAGGTAGAGGTATGCAACATATTTCACGTTGTTGAGAATTATGAGGAAAATTATGTGGAGAATATGACAACACCATTGTCATGTTATTGTGCATTCCTATGAAGGGAAAAGTGAGGTTGCATATACAAAATAAACATAAGACATGGCATCAAAACTTGTTATCAACTTGCAAATCAATTGAAAAAAAGAGTCATGGCAATCATTGAAAACAACATCAACTAGCACGAAGTGTTTTTGCGACAACTCTTGTTGGATTGACGACATGTCTATTTGAACACTTTGACCATTGTTTGAAAATGGACATACAGATGGTGCGATTTCCATCTGTTGAATTCCTACTTCCGATCTATACAAAAACAATGGCTCAAAGTGTCCACATGATGTCATTTGGTCATGGACTGAAATATTAAGCTCATGTTCAAAAGAATTTCCCTTGAAACACAAGTATCATTTTTTCTTCTCAAATGACTAGATAGACACGAGAAAATTTATCCATTTCGAAAACCATTTGACACAGAAAATATCACCCCCATAAACCAGATAGACACTAGAAAACTTAGCCATTTCGAGAATCATTTGACACAGAAAATATCACCCCATAATCCAGATTCCAAAGGACTATGTGAGTCTGCAGCAGAAAGAGCTATTCAATGCTAGTATGTATTTGAATCTTTGACACCATGCAATTCGTGCAATAAATTGTTGCTTGATTATGTTTTCATTGACTTCATGGATCATTGTGGTCTAAACATTTCCTAAAGTGATTCACCACCCTCTATCTAATCTCAACAGATGAACATCGAAAATCCAACAGTAAGTGCATCAAATAGAAAATCTCGTGGATGATTGTAGAATTCTTTTAATTGGAACAAACCATGGCTAGCTAGCATGCAGTCAATTACTGGCATATCCAACCCACACATTGCAAAAGCACATGATCCATTGAGGCAAACCTCTTTGCAAAAGCTTCCTATTTGTTGACACATAATAGCCGCATAATCTAGCATATGTACCTGCATTTGTTATATCTTCCAATGCTAGAGCCAACAAAAAAGAGATCTTTCCTGCAACAACAACTTGGGCAAGGCAATGCAAACATGAGAAATAGGCAACTATGCTCTTGAAACAATTGGATTTATTCTAGTCAATAAATGATCAAGTTGTATAATCTCCTATGGACATTGCCACTGAAACAATTACATTCTTCCAGAAAAAACCAACATCTAGCTGTAAATAAATGAATTCCTAGACAATATTGCTTTTGAAACATTCACTTTGAAATAAATGTTAACAATAGTAAAACTAAAAAAAATATAACTTTTATATAGAAACAAAACTTATCCACTGTTTTTATAATAATTAGCTACGAGACAGTGTTATTTAATAGCAATTGTATTGTGTAAAAATTAGGAGACAGTGCTATTCAATACCAATTGAATTATCTAAAAATCAGATCCTACATTTTACTTCGCCCAAATACTTTTCATCCAAGCCCAATTTAAAAGGGATATTACCATGTGAGAAATAGCTACACCATTCTATGTTGTTTTGAACAAATTATTATTATTATAATATATCATAAAAAATAGAAACATAAACAAGCCATCTGCTGTCAAGATATTGTAAACAATATATGCACAATGCATTATTTATTCTAGCCAATGCAAGCAAGACATTGGCAACAATGAAACCAATTCCACAAAGAGAAAGAATATTGCACAAGCAAATTTGAAACTCACAAATGCTACCCCTTGATGCCACTATATGGGAATCCCCCCTGGACTCTCCTTAGTACAAAACTCCTCTCACTTTTGACCTTCTCACAAAGGTAAAGGGGGGATTCCCTATGATTAATTTTTTTTGAATTAATTCTCAATGAAGGAGAGTCCAAGGGGTTAATTTTAGATCTGTTTGCATTCATGGTTTCTATTGCATATTTTATTAACCAGATTTAAGTGGGTATTAGAATGAAATATTGAAGTGAAAAAACTAGAAATGAAATGTTGCTTGAAATAAATTCTGATAAAATTAAAGCAATATTCCATTTACAATATTACCTAGAAACAATGATAAATTACAACTAATGAAATCTTCTCAAATCTAGAAATCAAGATGATTAAAACACACAGAAAATTCCAAATATAAAACAAGCCATTAAAATCACTCCCTAGGTCTGATTTTATTGACTTATCTCAATTCTGTAAATCTATTTCTAAACATAGAAAATGGAAGTACAAATGGATAGTGAATTGAATGCTAATTACTCAATCAAACAATAAATTTTCAAGTTGTGTTTGGACATAATCAAATTACAAAATCTACTTCATAAAGCAATTTATCACAACTATGATTAAGTTTTCCTCATCCAAAGGCATAAGTAGCATATTATTAATAATATCAAAGCCCATATTGCGAAAGGCCAAGGTGACATGGTGAGTAATATACCATGAAAAGTTGCACGAATGAAGGAAGGATATCGACTTTTTACTAGATAGTGAGAGAAGATCCTTAGGATATATAGAAGATACAAGATCATGCAAGGACTTCCCAATCTCAACAACATAAATATTTCCTGCGTTTGATGGTATTGTGATATATGGCGAGGAAATGACTATAGGATTGATGCAACCTCAAGATTAAAGTGATCATGAGACAAGTCTAGGTGAAATTAACCCGAAGGAAAAATCAAAGCCTAAAAATTAATTATCAATATTATCCTAACTGGGGGTGTACATGATGCATTTAAAATTCAATGCTTTATTCGTTTCACATTTAGTTGTAGTCTGTCAGCACTCAAGAACTCGTGAACAACGAATGCAAGAAATCCAACTCATTAGTTAACCAAGTGGTCATGGAAGAGAAAAAAATATCTTCCTCAATGGCAGTCTAATTTTTCACTTCTTCTATGTTATTCTCTACTTGCACCGCATCCTTCAATGGCAATTTCTTCACTTCTTTGCATCCATTTATTCAGGAAAACCATTTTTTTAATTATATGAGGAATATCAAAAAGCCAAAAAGAACCAAAGGGGTCTGTATGAGTATCGATCTAGTGCATATCCACCCAAGCTAGCATGTCCGGCATCTAGAATTCATGTGACACTCTAAAGATGTCAAAAATGATAAATGGCAGACTACTATGTTCTTTTTTTGCACCGCAATGATAAATGCCATACTACTATGTTCTTTTTTTGCACCACAATGATAAATGGAAAACTACTCTGTTTTATCACTATATGTTGCACTCCAGAGGCCATGGCCATTTGTCATACTCGAGAGACTACTTTGTTTTATCATTGTATGTCGTACTCGAGAGAACATGGCCATGGCCATTTGACCATAAAAGTTGACGTCTCAAAAAAGCTTACACATGTAAATATAATTGATTATGAAAACCAAGCTTTGAATTTTTTAACTTGGTTTTTCTAATTAAATAGTTTTATTTAAAAGGGTTGAAAAGAATTCTTTTTTATAACTATGTTTTCAATAATTTAAATGGGGTAGTAAAAATTTGTTGAGGATGTCTTTCTAATGGAATTGTTTGGCTTGATAAAATATATAACAATTTCTTTGAAGAGTGTGTCAAGGGACTTCTAACTTCACATACGAGTACAATCAACATGCCATTGATAGAACTCTTAAGTTTCAAATAACTAATACACTGGCAGGAGCCTAGGGATTGAAATTGAGTTGGAGCCCAGGGATTAAAATCAAGTGGTATTTATATTTACATTTTGCATAGAAACAAGCATAGAGTTTTAACAAAATACATAGGCCGAGTTGGCATATTTTGTCAAAGTTGTGCATACTGCTATTTTCAAGAAATTGCAATAATAATTCTGGAAAATGAACTTCTGTCACTAATATTTACATATACAATTCAAAACATAAACCATCTAGAATGGAAGCCATCAAATTTATGGAATTCATTCTTTAATAAGTAGCAGAAGTACAAGAAATTTAATTAGGGGTTATGCCCTCTGCATTGATAACAATATACCATTTATATTATATACAAAAGAGAAGTATGTCAGGGTTTGAAACCAAATCAATGACACGATTTCAAGTATGTGGAATGCACTCTATACACAAAAGAGAAGCATGCTAGGGTTTGAAACCAACCCAATGATACGAGTTCTAGTCTGTCGAATGCACAGACCAATGCCATAATAATATAAATAAAATTGTATGCATGCAAGTACCTCACCCATTGAAAATGGGTAGAGGATTAATAAAAGAGGCTAAGAAAAAATAGGTAAACCCAGAGTGAAGGCTCTATCTCTCTAAGGAGATTTCGTCAAAACAATGGAAAAAATTGTAGATATGAACATATCCTCCATTGAATGCAAACGTGTAACAACCAAGCATGAAAAAACAACAGTTTCAAGGGCTTTTATTTCCATACCTAGACAACATGACTGCACCCGCCACTACTCCAGCAAAAACACGAACTGCAGCACCTCCTCAAAACGAGCTCCAGTCTACAGACCACCACAACAAAACCACGAACCTCAATTCAACGGTTCCAGTCCCCAGACCACCACTTGCAACCGAAAAAACACCAAAAAATCAAAAATGCACCGAAACTAGCATATATAACATTCCACCCAACAGACTCTACATGAAAATATATTTATCGCCATAATGCTCGACAAGGACCTCTTTCCTGCAAAAAATACCGCCTCCAAATCCATTGCATTGAAGCACAGTCCATCCATAACATCAGGTGACAGAACAACATTTAATGAAACACCAGCCAATGATGCCAGAACTATACAAAAAATCGCCCTATTAAGCACTTCTGGTTGCCACCAAGTAGCTCCGGTCCAACTAAAACTGGCGGGCAGACCCCATTAACGTCGATGCCAAGTAGCACCAGGTAAAATCACTTCGTCTCCCGGCGGGTAGACCCCATTAATGTCAATGCCATTAACACACACCGTAAAGCATACAACCCACATATACCGTGAAGCATTAATACCACACTTCCAACCCAATCGCATGTAAAGCATACAACCCACACTCCCATCCCAAACACATGTACTACGAAGCATATACCATGAAGAAATGGGTAAGACCCCTTCCGGATCCCAGTGGGAAAAACATACAAACCACACTCCCAACCCAAACACATATACACTAAAACCATAAAGCATACACGAACAAGCATTAACATCAGGCTCCCAGCCCTAACGCCCAAACATCAGACCTTGAAATCCACTGCATTCAAGCAAATCCAGTCCAACACTTGAGGTGACATAACAACAATTAATAAAACCCTGGACAATCATGCCAGAACCAGACGGAAAATCTCTCTCGGCTGCCCACAGGTAAAACATACAATGCACATTCGCATCTGAGATGCATATACCGTGAAGCCCAGGACACAAAGCCCAAACACATTAATACTAGGATCCCGGCCCTTACACTAGCGCACTCGATGACATCAAAGCGGGGGGCACTTGGAAAACGATTCCTAGGCAAACGACAGGAAAACCATGGAAAAACTTTGGACAACAAAAATAAAAATAAATTGCACCCAAACTGATAGCTGCAAAATGTTTGAAAGATGCCATGGAAAACAATTAATAAAACCTCGACCAGTGATGCCAGCGCCAGACGAAAATTATCTCCCGGTTGCTCGCAGGCAGAACATACAACCCACGCTTGCAGCCTAGACGGCGAGACGCATATACCGTGAAGCCCAGGACACAAAGACCAAACGCATTAATACCATGATCTTGACCCTTACACTAGCACACACGATGACATCAAACTGGGGACTTAACATGCATGAATTCAGCTGAGCAGACCGCGACTCCAGCTGTAAACCAAGACCGTCGATCAGACGCAGATCACTTGATGTAATAAACAGTACGAGCAGGACAGGTGCGGGGAACACGCGGCGAGCAAAACCCGTACACCAAACTACACCAAACTACCAGGCAACATTTCGAATTCGACTTTGGAAAACTTTGAAAAAAATTTCTCAACTGAAAAAATTTACTTGCACTGACAGACTAATACACCCAAATCCATTACAAAATATCACGGACATAATAATAATAATGATATACATTCATATTTTAAAAAAACGCACTAGAATTCTCATAAAACAACGTCCTTTAGAAATACTCTTTAACGTATCCTAATTTAGATGGTGTGTTGGGCATTGCTACTCCACAACAAACAATCGGACGCTCTTTTCTAACAGGAAAGACAGAACAGTTCCTCATTCCCAGCGAGTTCCAATGTCACGGGCTAGATTCTCCACACAAACCCAGGTAGGGTTTCTTCTTTTACATGGGCAGATTTTCGCAGGGTGGAAATTTTCAAACACAACTTCTGTTATGGCAGACATCTGTTCTGGTGGCAGCTTCTTCTCCTCGGACTACAAGAAGCAAATTGTTCAAGCTCTCACATGAGGCAAAAACGTGGGCCTTCTATGGTTTCTTATGCCCTTACGCACAGATCTATTCACCGCCTCCAAGATCATGACCCTGGTCTAATTGTTCCACCACATATCAATTCCTTGGGATAGTAGCGGCATAACTTTGGCGGTTGAATAGCTTATATATTCCTCCTACACCTCGGTTTCCTCACGCAACAATAATTTCTCCTTCTTTCACACGTGTCCTTTGCGAGAAAATATCCGGAGCAACGACTCCAATTTTGGACAGTAGCTCCGTTCCTTCTACAGTGCACAATCAGCTACAGCAACGGGCATCTAAATTCTCATGCAACCGTCAGATCGAAACTCGTGATGAATAGATGTACACTTTAATCAGTTGATCTGCATTTTCTTCTTGCAAATCCAAGTGTTGAAGCAATAGATTTGCCATTTTCCATCATGTATCTGCAAGCAGTCATATCTAGATTTCACGATTAATAACAATACATCGTGTCAAGCTGTCAAGTTCTGATACCACTGTTAGAAAAACAACAGCTAATAACAATTTACAAATTTCCAAATCTAAATATAATGGATCTAATTGATCTAAAATATGTGCCAAATAATACAACCAATTTAGATCATAGATCTAATGTCCTTTTTGAATAAAAAATTGAACACGGAATTGTGGAGAACCGGCAGCAAGGAAAGGATTGCCAGCTTTTATTACTTACAAACCATATACATACATCATAATACTTCGGCCCAACTACTTCAAACTTGTATCTCCCGAGCACACCAAATGCTATACCAACCATACATATTTATATTGTTTCAATGAACAAATACCACAGCACAAACCATGGGCCAAAAAACCACTTTTCCCAAAACTATTGTTCGGAAAACATACACAACTAATTTAGCTAATTCCAATAATACAATTAAAAAATAAAAAGTATAAACTATTTAAATTAGTTAATTCCAATAATACAATTAAAAAATAAAAAGTATAAACTATTTATTTTATTTTAATAATATTTGATTTCACACCACAGAAATTTAGCCACCTTTTGGGACATTTTTATTCCTTCCAAAGTCACCACAAGTCTAATCTTTAAAATGGCTAAGAAGCATAAATTGGAATCCGGGTCATGCCAATGCTATACAAATCCATCCATCCCTTGGGGATTATTCGACGACACCAGCCAAGGCGCTCCTCCTTACTGCGGGGCTGGAGTAGTTCTTTTTGTCTCTAGTGCTCATTCCTTTCATCATTTCATGTAGATATGGTTCTGGCAAGGGCTCTAACACAAAAGCAAATGTATCAAGCCTTTAAGGTATCAATGATGTTACAAGCAAATGTTGTAAGGCAAATTTTTGAAGACTGATCTTGTGAAGACGTGCTAAGTAAAGAAACAAAGTTCTTTATCTATTAACAAGGACATTCTTCCTGTTCTTTTTGTCCAACAATCCTTGAGAGCGCAATATGTATATTCTACTCTTTGAATATAAAAAAAAAATTTCAAATAAAAAAACACAATAATTAAAAATAACATTGAATTTGTTTGGTTTATGTCATACGAAAACAAAGCCAAAAACAGGATGAATATATTTGAAATATTTTCTAAAGGATACGGAAAGATTTTCAAAATATTTTTTTTATTGAAAACTGATTTTATAATGTTTTGGAGAGGTCTTTAAACTTTTTTATATATGATGTATCGTAATTATTGGTATTACTATCTACAACTTAATTCGTAATTATTGGTATTATTATCTACAACTTAATTAAAAAATGAACTCAAAAATTAAATCAATATTATTAAGTCTATAGAAAGGCATTTGAAAAAGGTTTTGGAAAGGTGTAAATATATTTAGCTATAATATTTAGTTAAAACAAAATTAAAATTTTTGTCAATATAGTAAAGATTAACATATTTATATTTATATTTATGTTATTAGTAAAGGTTAATATATTTATATTTATATTAATATTATTAATAAATAGTTCATAGAGATGTAGTTTAATTGGAAATTTTCTTTATAGAAAAAAGTGTTGTAAATAAAGGTCATTAATTCAAATCACCTTGTTCATTTTGTATACTTTATATGACTCTAAATCTTGAATTTTTGGAGATTTTTTTGTCATATTAATTGATTTAATTGATTGTGGATTTTATTAAGATTTTTTCACTAACGACAACCGCTATAAACAAACAGAAAATGGGCTGTACGTATAACTGAGTCCGCGGGGCTGCTACCACGCCAGAGAAAACGGGCTCTCCCGTTTAAAAAAACAACATAATCTGATTCAGTTTTTTCAAATACGTTTAGAGCTCTCCGGGCTTAAGGATATGATACACGAAGTCATTCGGATTACAAGCATCCACGTTTCAAGTCGTCAGATTGAATTAAAATATTATTTTAAAGTTATTTTAATAACTAACTAATTTCATTTTACTAATTAGTTATTTTGACTTATCCCCGTTGATATAAGAAACCTTTCTTTAAAAATACACTGCCTACTCATTCTGTTATCTAAAAAAATATGGCAAATGCTGAAAGAGTAAAAACTCATACCAACTACTTGAGCAGAGCCTATAACCTGCAAGTTGTATTGAAGGACAGCGAGTAACGCAAATGACGACGAAAGCGAATTTCAAGGAACGTTGAAAGCCTAATCCTTGGGTGGGTTCAATAGACGGGCCATTGAAAGACGGTCAGGGAGGACGAAAGCGAANTGAAACCCTGAGGTTGGTGTCTGGGACCCCAAGGATGGGTCATTGGACCACATGATTCCCCCATCACTTTTACAATCGTGGCATATCTTCCTTCAGTACTGGGGCCTATAACATTGCCCCAAGTCTCCTTCTGCACCCTCATGCTGCTCCAGAGCTCCAGTACCATTTCTCCCCGGCATCCAGAAATGATGACGTCATCTTCTCATCGTTGTAGTGTGTTTGCTTTGAGGGGGGTTATTGATGGATTTTCACTATTTCATGGGGTTAGTAGGGGTATGATGACCCCACCTCCGCATCTCAGCCTTCAGTTCAGTCTTATGCTGCCATTTCAGTCATTTTTTACATGCAGGGGTGAATACTGGGGAAAATGTCCCATTTTACCCACTCAGACTATTATTTTATATTATTTTTGCTATATTTTTAAGTTGACATTTTTAAATGTTAAATTGACCTTATTATGTGTAAAGTGAGTGTAAGAAGGGTATAAGTTTACCTTCTCCTCACTTCAAAACGTAACAAGACAGGGGATAAAATCTATTTTTCTGATTTCGACCTCCTTGGGCATTTTGGAGAGGTGTGCACTTCCTTGAGGATGAATGGATGAAGCTAGTTTGGGGATTTATCTTTGGAGCATCTTTGTTTCTTACACTTTGCTTGGGTGTTTGCTAAGAGTTGTTTGCTTGACACATGCACAAAAAGGCATCTAAGTTTTTCTCTCTTGATGTATTTTTGCTAAATGCTGAAGCTATGCTTTTTTAAGGTTTGAATGGTGGTTGTAATGCTGCATTTTTTCCCTAGGCTAGTCAAATTTCAGTATTTTGTTGCCCTAGCTAAGAAGGCTTGAGCTTTAGGTCTCTTAGGTTGGCTTTGGCCAGAATTCTCACAACTAATCCTAGAGGTTGTTGGAGATTTCTTTGGCTTGCCAAACTGAGCAAGTACCATCTCAAGTAAGGGTTTTTCCATGAAGCCCTAGGTGAAGAAAATCTATCTTTTAAAACCCTGATTTGTTCATCTATCTTTCTTAAACAAAATTTTAAGTTGTTGATATTGCAAATATTATTTGTATAGATTAATTAGTTTTTACATTGTTAATTCTGAGTTTGTCTCTTGATTTTATACGAATAAGGTCTAAGTTTTCTGGGTTATGTATGCTAGCTAATTTTTTATATTTTTCTTAATATACTTAAAAACCCTAAAAAACTAACTTTTGTTGCCCTATCTGCAGCAATCTCGTGGCCTTCTTCGGCTGTGGCTCTTCTCCCCACAGGCCCCGCTCGTTCCTGCTGCTCCTTTGCATTCCCGCGATCTTCATCTCATTCACAGCCTCCTCTGTGG
>NWUY0300043426.1:8855-19205 GCA_004151065.3 Larix sibirica | reverse complement strand
AAAATTATCCCATGGAATTTGGGCAAATCATCTTACAATAAAAAGGAAATTGGTGAATCCTTTTTCGGAAAAAAAACATTCAAAAAATAGCCCATGGGATAAATTTCGCCCCTAAAATTTTCCCTGTTTTTTTCCAAGGAAAACCTCACAGGGAAACCCCCAACACTTCCTTGCATTTTGTGTATGGTACCTAGTTTAAACCCATCAATGTTGATTATGGTTCTTAGTTTGGCAGGTCCAACGAGAGAGGAAATTAACTTGGGGGATTGACTTTGAGACCTCCTGCATGAAGCTCAAAGCACTCAACCACTCAAGCTAACCCACCAATCTTTTGTAATCCTGATATATTTGATTCTTATATATATATATATATATTCTAAAAATTTCAAAGTTTCTTTTGAAATCTTGGGAGCAGAGCACAAATTAGCGCAAAGCATAAGAGGCACATGTTATTCCACATGACTTTGTAGTAGATTTCAAAATTTGCGCATACATTATTCAAGTTGCAACCCATTCTAGGAAATGGATGCAATGCACATATTATATCCACTATATAACAAGACATATAAAATTTTGGCTTCGTGCCATTTGGAATGGACTTGGATCTTCTCATGGATTTTCAAAGTGTATTTAAAATGATGGAATCCAAATTGAAAACCGTTATTGTGTGTGGAATTGATATAGAAAAGGGACCAAGGATTTTCTCATATGAGATCCACCCTTCTCTGCATACAATCTTATCACAAGGACCACAAAATCCTAGATACAGGATTTTATGTTAATAAATGGATAAATTGGATAGGTATTAATATATCTTGACTTGAAGTGTTTTCCTTTGTCCCAACCTCCTTTTAAAATTTCATAGTAATTATGTTTCTTTACTTGACCCAACTATTGATGAGGTATTCTTCAACTTTTTGGAATTTGTAGTACACTTCAAGATTGTTGGCCTTTTAGGATTTAATAGACCTTCATGTTTCATACATTATTCATCACCTCTCAATATTTGTCAACTCAACTAACCATTGGATGACATAAGAGAAAGAGAAAACTTATGCTTTGGCTACCACATTGTGAAGTTGAAATCTTCTAACAGTATAACTCATATAAGAATCCTTAATGTATTGAGCATTTGAGTTTTTAAAAATTGGTGTCCCTATAGACACTTTATATGTTTTGGACTGATGCAATGGATACAACCAGAAGCTCTTACACCCGACCTAGAATCTCTCAAGAAATTGATCACTAATTGGGCATTAAAATGGTTTTAAAAACAAAGATCCCAAGGAACGAGCATTATGAAAGGAGGGGAAAACCTAGTTCCATTAATATTATTAGTGGGTCATCAAACATCTCCATCCTTCAAAAGGCTTACGCGGAGGCCATGCTAATAGATAAGGTGTTGGGAGGTTTCAAGCTATCGACCTCATTTCATATTTCGAGTGGTATTTCCATACAAACACCCTAATGGGATTTACCTTTGAATGTATTCCACACAAAAGAATCATGGCACTAAGTGCAAGTAGCACCAGTAGTAGAGGAATATTGAACCATTGTCCCTATTTGAAACAATTAAGAAGAGAATGTAACAAAGACTTTAATGGGAGCAAGTGAAATTCAGTTAGAAGATAGGACCTACTTGAAGCATTTAGGAATCGACAAGTTTAGGTCATTAACTATTATGTACATGAATTCATAATATAGGAAAGAAAATTAAGTAATATAAACCATCATAGATCCATGTTAACTACATATCTACCAAGCACTCAAAGGGATCAAATTCCTTGAGGCACAAACTTTTTTTAGAGTGCAAAACCCGAGGAAAGGTTTGATTCTCAAGGGACTTGATTCCTCTAGGCACTTGGTAATTCCATAGTTAACATGGATCTATGGTGATCTATTTTACTATAATGATTCTTTAAAAAAAAATTGTTTTCATTTTTGGAATGTCGTATTTTATTTTATTAATGTTACATATGCTACACAAGGCTCTAGATGCATTTAATTACTCTCTATGCAATGCTTACATTTACTTATTCTATGTGCAATGCCCCAAACTTACAAATTCATTGACTGTAAACAAAGACAAGTACCAATGGAATTCAAATGTGATTATTATTATTTTATTTTTAGTTTTGTAAAACATAATATTGGGCTAATATATGTGGATGAATCTTACAATCTATCCAATATTGAGTGTATAATTTAATAATAATCTATTTATTAATTGTATTTATGTTTGTGCAACTTTATCTTTATTTATATATATATATTAAGTGGAGTACGTTAGAGACATGACACATCTCACCTTAGTGTAGAAAGCACTTCTTAATGCAATAATAAAAATAATATGATAAATAAAATAATAAAATAATAAGTAAATGAATTTACAGTCATAACCTTAATGAAAAGTCATGAAAGGTTCCCTTTAGAATTATTTATTCAAATCCCTCTCGTTGTAAAATAATCTCATTTTTAATACATTCATATCTTCAAAAATGATTTTTTGAAGAGGTTCCAATGTGTGACTGGAAAATACATTTTAGCATAACTTATTAGAATGCAACAAAAAAGTGATGTAAATGAATACAAACATGGATGTGAAGCATTGTCGACATGAGTATTTGGCTTATTAGATGAGCAACTACTCTAGAATTGTGTGCATACATAAAGGACAAGTTGGAAATGCATAATATTACACCCATGGAAAAAGTTTGACGTAAGGAAAAAATCACTAAAAATAAGTTTAAAAGGTCAACCCAAAAATATGACAAGGTTGTTAAAGGCGAAAGATACTCCAGGACACAGATTTTGAAAATACAAAATATCCTTCAGCACATCTAAGAGAAGATAATAATTATAATTTGGAAGCCCAACAACAAAGGGAGGGAGAGTCTAGATATTGGGGAGACAAGTGGTCACTAGCGAACAAATGAAACAATTAATTCATATAAATATGAAGCTAAAAGAGAATCATACACATCCATATGAAGAAGGGAAACATAAGGAATAATAATTGTTATAGATGAGGTAAGAATTGGGTTCTGAGACCTAGATATGCATCCAATCACTTATATCATCGCAAAATTATAAATAGAAAGGAAGTAGAGGTCTCCATTGAAGAAGTCATGCTAGAGTCCATCGAGGATGAAAAATTATCGAAGATATCATTAGCAACAATCACGTGCACTAAGAAGATTTGTAAGGAAGAAGAATCAAGGTTCTATAATAAAATTATAGGCCAAAAGGAAGAAGTACAACCATCTATAGAAATATATACTCCACCTCATCTAAGGAAAAACGGTGATATCCAAAGCATTCATATGAAAATCCACTATATCACTTGAAGCAATTATAGGAAAGATGGAACCAAGGAATTAAAACTCAAAAGAAGCATAAAGAATACAAATATCACAATCCTCATAGACTTTAGAAGTACACAAAATTTCATGGATGTCAATCTTGCAAAATAATCAAACTTTAGTGTATACCTCGTGAAGGATCTCATTGTTACAATCGTTGATGGTCAACAAATCAAAGGAATAGGAAGGTGCCATGAGTTTCAATACATATACAAAACTTCGAACTACAAACTAAATGTTTTTTTTGTAAATAAGCCATTATATTACAGCGTCCAAAAATTACATAGCTTCAAAACAGGTGGCCTTGTCGGTGTATGGACACGACAGCTTCCATATATTCCCTTCCAAACCCTTCAAACTGTTCCATAACTAGAAGAAAACACAAGACTTGTAACCCTCCTACATTGTTATTACAGAGATCCATCTCATCCATCAAAAAGGAGTTGTAAGACCTATTCATCCCTCCTACCATTGAACACCTACACATTGCTATGAAAAAAGGTACAGATAGAAAAAAACTGTAGAACTTATACATCCACTCTGAAATCGACCTCCCACACATGACTATAACAGAGAAAAACATAGACAAAAAAGATACCGGTTCAAGACACAGATCTGGAGAGCCCTATCAGATTTCCTTGTTCGGTGGCGACTTGGAAGAATGGATTGGGCAGCACGCACGATCCACATTGGAGCCAACACCGTCAACAACGAGCACTAGAGCACCCAAGATGCCCACACCTGGAGCCGAGGCAGGGGGAAGATATAATTGAATGCCCATTTTACCAGGAATAAGATCAAGTTTGCAATGCATGAGCTTGTAGTCCTGATTATGCGCTTTCCAGGAACAGACAAGCTCCTCGTCACTAGCTGCCTTATTTTCTCTTTCCATGAGAACACATAAGATGAGCCCCTTCATAACCTAGAAGGTGGCCATGATCCTATCGTAATCCGAGAGATGGATTGCAATCATACCAAGGTCAAGGACCCACTCGAAAAACTCTTCCTTCAAATCTTTTGAGGACATAGCTTTGACCTGCTCCCATAGGTCCTTCTCCACCTTCTCAATTTCTCCCTTGATAACCAAAGGGATACGATCCTTGAAGAAACAAGCAACCTCATAGGCTTTCTTCTGCTCCCTCTTAACTCTTGGAGCTTTGCCTTTCTTCTTGGCTCACAAAACCCTCTACGATTTTTACCCGCGAGGATCCATCATGACCTTCTACATAAAACGATTAAAATACTTACTGCCCTTACACCTAACAATACTCCTCCCAAGCTCATATGCAAGAATAAAACTAGGGATAATGTAGAAAAGCATGAGGCTTTCCCCTTTTCTTATAGCACTTTCCTCCATTCCCTCCATAAATGCCGTCATAATAACTTCATCATTATCATTCGTTCGCCGGATAGCCTCCTCCACCATAACTGAATTTTTTCATATATTTTCATATGTCACCCTCTCAACAAGGATCCAACCGTATTCCTTGCTCATCATCATTTGAACGGACCTTAATGGTTCATTAACGTTGGGATTAAATCAGACCATACCCACGCTGTCCATTTGCGATGGGAGTTCCTTGTTCCGAGTGGCAGTTGAAATCACCACGTGTGACGTGTTGTGGGCCTTTTCAAAGTCCCTTGTGGCAGTACCTCCCCCCGACCTTGATTGAGTATCCTCCAATGCCAGATGGGTGCATTGGGAGACCCATTCAGGGAACTCAAAATCTGCCAACTGTCCTTCACGGGATCATTGCCTCTCAACTTCCCCCACAGTTTCCAGCAAGTCTGCCACCTTATTCCCATTTCTTCTGATGTGGCCGAAGGTCCATGTGTGGGGTTTACTTAGCATTGTTGTCTGTTTTTCCATCCTATGAGAAAGCCACCAACTATCCACCACCTTAGACAATTTCTTACCATTTTGAACACCTCTTTCCATCTGGATAATGATCCTAGAGTCTCCTTCGATAATACTAGGCTCCAACCGATGACGAATGACCAAGTTCAGTCCTACTAGGATACCTTCCATCTCTGCGACATTGTTTCTTTCATCACCGATGTATCCAAAATAGACCTGCACTATTTCCCTAGCAGGGTTCCTAACAGTGCCACCAAAACCCACATGGCCTGTATTTCCTTTTGAGGCCCCACCAAAATTCAATTTAAAGGATCCAATCTGGGGAGGAGTCCAGTAATCTGGGCTGGCTTGAGGAGCCCGCTGATTCATCTTTCGATTGTCGCCATGATTAACAGGGCTCACACCCCATTCTATAATATTTCTTCACTTAGGGTCTCCCATCTCGCAGTCCTTGTCGTCCCATTGGGAGACTCTGATGGATTACTAGATATGATTCTCAATCATCAACCACATATGTCTAGGATGGGAGTTCGACTCCTGAAAGATCCTTCGATTTCGTTCTTTCCAAATTTCCCACATCAAGAAGCCTGGAAAAACAACGATATGGAATTCACTATGGGATTCTGAAAAGCCATCAATTCCTAGTCTCTGATAGTCTGGTCAGGTCCCCCACTTATTCAATTGGATCATCTGAATATTTCTGCTCCTTTGTCCTAGAATTCAGAAACAAAGGGGCAAGAGTCAAGCAAATGATCCATAGTTTTGTTGTCGCCACAACACAAAGTACACTGCGACAGACCAACCACCCCTCATTTTTTAAGGCTCTCACTGGTCAAGATACTTTGATAGACGACTAACCATATGAAAGTAGCAACCTTCGTCCATGGGTTCATCTTCCACATCTTTTTACAGATTTCATCCTATCGTTCATCCCGAGTTTTATCCCAGAGGTCATAGGATTCTTTAGTATTAAAGGTACCTTTTGACGAGTAACCCCATCTCAATTTGTCTGGGACATCATGGATTCTTATACATCTTCCCTGAATGTTTTCAAAAATATTGGGCCCCTCCTCTTCAGATACCCTTTGAAGCCACCACTCAGGTGGATGCCATTCTTGATATTTCCCTTCCTCAATTACCGGTTTCCAAAATTGGTTAAACTTTGTCAGACTAAGCACCCTACAACTAGTCTGGAATGTAACCAAGTTTTCCTGAGCAACCAGTTTAGGAATTTTATGCCAAGAGTATTCCCATAAATTCGCTGAATCCCCATCACGAACTTCCCAAAAACTGTGGTCTTGGATTATACTCCTACTATGGAACCCCATCTACCAAATGTGTGACCCTTGTTTCTCCTCATTAAATCCGACTAGGTCTTTTTTCATGCGATTTTGGGCATACTTGATATTCCACAACTTTTCCCATGGTTCCGAGGAGTGCGTGACCCAACCCCACCAGATTCCCTCCCCAGGACTTCATTATTCTTTTCCGGATCTCTAATCCCCAAGCCTTCTTGATATTTAGGTTGGCATATCTTGTCCCAACTGACCAATGCCCACTTTTGCTTATCAATATTTCCTCCCCACATAAATTTTATTTGGTACTCATTATTTCTTTGAGGATGGATTTTGGAACCTCCATCATAGAGAAAAGGTAGATGGGAATTGCTTGCAGAACTGATTTGATCATATTTACTCTACTGACTAGATTGAGAGGCCATAGATTCCAGCTCGATGGTATTTTTTTCATGCGGTCCAATAAATCCACCCATGACACTTTCCTGATGACCCCCTCAACAAGAGGCACACCAAGATATTTGGAAGGAAGGGAGCTCCCTTGGAAACCCATAATGCAAGTTATATTTCTCTAGGAAATCCTGGAGGTATTAAAGAAAAAAACCTGTGACTTTTCTTTGTTTACCTCAAGTCCCGAGGCCCTAGCGAAGGAGGTCAAACACTTCTTAAAATCCCTGGCTTCTTGGACAGATGAGTGGNCTTCCAAACCCTTCAAACTGTTCCATAACTAGAAGAAAACACAAGACTTGTAACCCTCCTACATTGTTATTACAGAGATCCATCTCATCCATCAAAAAGGAGTTGTAAGACCTATTCATCCCTCCTACCATTGAACACCTACACACTGCTATAACAAAAGGTACAGACAGAAGAAAAAAAAATTGAAGAACTTATACATCTGCTCTGAAATCGACCTCCCACACGACTATAATAGAGAAAAACATAAACAAAAAAGCTACCCATTCAAGACATAGAGCTAGAGAGCCACATTAGATTTCCTTTTTCGGTGGAGACCTGGAAGAATGGATTGGGAAGCACGCATAATCCACACTGGGGCCATCACCATCAGCAGCGAGCATCCGATACGCCCACACCCGGAGCCGAGGCATGGGGCAGATAGAACTGAATGCCCATTTTACCAGCAATAAGATCAATTTTGTGGTGCATGAGCCTACAATCCTAATTATGCGCTTTCCAGGAACTGGGATGCTCCTCGTCACCAGCTACCTTATTTTCTCTTTCCACGAGAACGCATGAGATGATCCCCTTCATAACCTAGAAGGTGGCCATGATCCTATTGTAAACCAAGAGACAAACTACAATCGTACCAAGGTCAAGGACCCACTCGACAACCTCTTTCTTCAAATATTCAAAGGACATAACTTTGAACTACTCCCACAAGTCCTTCTCCACCTTCTCAATTTCCCCCTTGATATCCAGAGGGATTAGATCCTTGAAGAAATGAGTATCCTCATAGGCTTTCTTCTGCTCCCTCCTAACTCTCGGAGCTTTGCATTTCTTCTTGGCTTGTAGCACCCTCTGCGATTGTTTCCCCCGAGGAGCCATCCTGACCTTCCACAACAAATGATTAAAATAATTACTTCCCTTACACCTAACAATAATCCTCCCAAGCTCAAATGCATGACGAAAACCAGTGATAATGCAGAAAAGCAGGAGCCTTTCCCCTATTCTTATAGAACTTTCCTCCATTCCTTCCATAAATTTCATCATAATAACTTCATCACTATCATTCGTTCGTCGGATTGCTTCCTCCACCATAATTGAAGTTTTCCATGGATTTTCATATGTCACCCTCTGTACGAGGATATAGTCGTATGCCTTTCTCATCATCATTTGCAGCAGACCTTAACGGTTCATTAACATTGGGATTAAATTGTCCCATACCCACTCCTTTCATCCGCGGTGGGTTGTCCTCGTTCTGAGTGGCAGTTGAAATCTCCGCGTATGACCTGTTGTGGGCCTCGTCAAAGTTCCTCGTGGTAGTACCTCCTCCTAGCCTTGATTGAGTATCCTCCAAAGCCAACTGGGTTCATTGGGAAACCCATTCCTGGAACTCAAAATCCGCTAGTTGTCCTTCATGGAATCAATATCTCTTAGCTTACCCCACATTTTCCAGCATTTCTACCATCTTATTCCCATTTCATCTGACATGGCCGAAGGTCCACGCGTGGGAGTTACTTAGCATTGTTTCCATTTTTTCCACCCTGTGAGCAAGCTACCAACTGTCCACCACCTTGGACCATTTTCTTCCATTTTGAAGACCTCTTTGAATTTGGATAATGATTATGGAGTCTCCTTTGATAATAGTAGGCTCCAACCGATGACGAATTACCAAGTTTGGTCCTACTAGGATACCGTCCATCTCTGCAGCATTGTTTGTTTCATCACCGATGTATCCGAAATAGACTTGCATTATTTCCCCAGCAGGTTTCCTCACAGTGCCACCAAAACCCACAGGACATGGATTTCCTTTTGAGGCCCCGTCAAAATTCAATTTAAAGGATCCAATAGGGGGAGGAGTCCAGTAATCTGGGCTGGCTTGAGTATCCCGCTGATTCATCTTTTGATTGCCGCCCTGATTAGCAGTGCTCACACCCCATTATGTAAGAATTCTACACTCAGGGTCTTCCATCTCCCAGTCCTTATCGTTCCATTGGGAGAGTCTCATGGATTCCTGGATATGAGTCTCAATCATCAGCCACATTTGTTTAGGATGGGAGTTCGACTCCTGGAAGATCCTGCGATTCCGTTCTTTCCAAATTTCCCACATCAAGAAGACTAGAAAAAACAACCATATGGAATTCACTATAGGATTCTAAAAATCCATAAGTTCCTAGTCTTTGATAGTCTAGTCAAGTCACCCCCTTATTCAATTCGATCATCTGAATATTTTAGCTCCTTTGTTCCAGAAGTCAAAAACAAAGGGGCAAGAGTAAAGCAAATGATCCATAGTTTCCTTGTCGCCACAACGCAGAGTAGATTGCAACGGACCAACTACCCTTTGTTTTTTAAGGTTCTCAATGGTCAATATCCTTCGATAGATGAAAAACCATATGAAAGTAGAAACCTTCGGCCATGGGTTCATATTCCACACCTTTTTCCAGATTTCATCCTATCGTTCATCCCGGTTTTTATCCCAGAGGTCATAGGCTTCTTTAGTATTAAATTTCCCTTTTGACAAGTAAACCCATCTCAATTTGTTTGGGCCATCATGGATTCTTATACATCTTCCCTGAATTTTTTCAAAAATCCTGGGCCACTCCTCTTTAGAGACCCTTTGAAGCCACCACTTAGGTGGATGCCATTCTCAGTATTCCCCTTCCTCAATTACCGGTTTCCAAAATTGTTTAACCTTTGTCAGGCCAAGCACCCTACAACTAGCCTAGCGGGTAACCAAGTTGTCCTGAGCAGCCAGTTTAGGAATTTGCTTCCAAGAGTCTTCCCAAAAATTCATTGAATCCCCATCACGAACTTCCCAAAAAATGTGGTCCTAGATTATACTCCTACTATCGAAGGTCGTCTGCCAAATGTGTGACCCTTGTTTCTTCTCATTCAATATGATCATGTATTTTTTCATGCGATTTTGGGAATACTTGATATGCCACATCTTTTTCCATGCTTTTGAAGAGTGCGTGGCCCAACACCACCATATTCCCCCCCAGAACTTCATTATTCTTTTTTGGATCTTTAAGCTCCAGGCCTCCTTGATTTTTAGGTTGGCATATCTTGTCCCAACTGACCAATGCCCACTTTTGTTTATCAATATTTCCTCCCCACATAAATTTTCTTTGGATACTCCTTATTTCTTTGAGGA
>NWUY0300043402.1:8221-21861 GCA_004151065.3 Larix sibirica | reverse complement strand
AATTTACCTTCATCGGAGTTGTTTTCTGGTTTGAAGGAATATAATTTCTTGTTTTCTGCTCCCAAGCAATTTGGTCCAATAGACAAAAGTTTGTCTCAATGGATGTTAACGACCACCACCACCACCATCGTTGTCTTTGTCATCAATAACCATCATAATATTATTTAATCCTTAAATCATTAATTTTCAATTACTTAGAGTTTAAATATTTTCAATAAATTTTTATGTAGGTTATAGTCTCCAATTCATAAGAATCAAAGAGATATAACAAATTTCATTTACTTCTAAAACCCATAAGAATTAAAGGGATTTTATACTTGAGTGGTTGTAAGGAAAAGTTATTACCTTACATACTTGGATTCAAGTCTCACTTTGTAAAATAATTGCTCCACGAAACCTCAAAATTTTCATTGTAAATCAAATTAAATAATTTTAATTAATTGATTTCAAATAACACTAATCTTTTTTTCTACAGAAAATTTACATATACTTGATATTCTTGAGATTCAAAGTATACAAATACATTACATCAAGGTTTGTATATGACTGCAAACTAAAATGAACCAACTTTCCAGCTTCATCTATATATTATCTTGTTTTACATAAATAGATCAAAATCATGTCCAGTGACTACACTATCAAACATAAGAAGTATCTCAACTTCTTACCAAAAAGAGGAATGACTAGAGGAAGAATAGAGACAAAATATTCTTCCTTAAACCAGACTAGAAGTCCTGCAAAGAGCCTTCAAAAACACAATCTCATCTTTAAAAATTCCTTAAAGAATAGCGATCCTTCTTGCACCCTTAGAGCTTACTTTGATGGAGAATCTGCCATAACATTGAATTCTCTATGCACTTGATAGAAGGAAATATCTGGAAAGTCTTCCTGCAACAACCTAATCCTGCACTTCCACCACCTCAAGGCTAGCACTTCCAGTCGAGCCTTTCTAGAAGCCCAATGGATTATGGCCTTGGAGTCCCTCAACACTTTTAGGTGTCGAAAGTTTTGATTCTTTGTAAATACCAATAGTCCCTAGAGAGCTAATATCTCCACTCTTGTATTAGTACCCTTCCCTGGTCCAAGCTTGATCTTAAAAAAGTGTGCATAATCAAGATGAAGAACCATTCCAGCTCCATAGATACTATTATGGCCCTAACAAGATCCATCAAAGAAGCCTATAAGTCCCTTCCAATCAACAGAAGGAGAATGTTTAATCCTTAGCACTGCATCTTATTCTTCTTTAGAAAAATCTTTATAGGCGCCCAACATCTTCTGGATCACCACCTTTTGGTTAAAGGCTTTATTTTCAAAGAGAAACCAATTTCTATGGAGCTAAATATCCCAGGAGATAAAATAGGGAAGCACTTTATGAATGGAAAAAGAAGGGTTTGTAGTCCACTTCGCAAGGCTAACCTCAAAGGAACAAGAGACCCATGAATTAGATATGTTCATAATGGATTTTATCCCCTTCCAAATCCCTTTGGAGAATGGATAGTGGAGAAAGAGATGATTTAGAGACTCCCCATCAACATTACATAACAGGCATACATTTGGACCGATTCTCCCCTTTAGTAAGAATATTGTTGGCTAAGGCCAACCAAATGAAAAATTTAACTTTGAGGGGACAAAACCACTTCCACAAAGATGAATTCCACCATTTGTTGCAGTCCTCGGGTTGATCTTAAAAAATAGAATCATAGACTAATTTTGGAGTTACATTACCCGAGGTCTCATTTCAGGACCAAACAAGCTGATTGTCATCACTGGAAAGGAGAATTCCATGGAGATCTAGACCCTTTAAAAACATATTCCATTCAATTGAAAGATCACCATTAATATGTGAGTCTGAAGCTTGCATCCAAATGGAACCATCGACAAAATCCATCCTAGGTTTTTGAATTTGATGAAGCGTGAAGAGACCTTTATCCCTAGGAGAAAATATCAAGGGGAGTGAAACTTTGAAGTGTTTGGATCCACCTACCCAAGGATATTCTCCAATGAGCACATTGCTACCATTGCCTACTATCCAAGCCACCCACTTTCCAATCACTGGAAATGTTAAACACAATGCCTTCCAGGAGTTTGAGACTCACAACAAGGACTTCGAAGAATCCTGAATTTATCCAATATCATATTTCCCTTTCAAATATTTGTCATGGATCACACATCCCCATAATCCATCATCGAACAATCACCTCCCTTCGCTACAAGATCTTTTACAAACCAAAAGATATGTTTAAACCCATCCACCTTTCTTTATTGTCCTGGCTAGAAAATTCCATCTGACTAGATGGAACTTGCCTTTGATCCTATGCCTGACCCACAGAAAGGAAATACATTTTTTCCTTATTAGATCCACAATGATTTTAGGAATGTTTGCTAAAGATATCCATAAAACAAGAATGTTTTCAAGGACATATTTGATCAGAATCATCCTTCCTCCTACGGATAGCCACCTGTAGCACCAAATATAAATATTTTTCTCCACTTTTTTGACAATCCATAGCCAGTCCTACTTCCTATAGCTATTAGGCTTAAGAAAAAATCCCAAATATTTAAAACCATTCTCCAAAGGCTAAATTTTAAAGGGAAACAATGGTTTTACCTGCTCCATTACTTCCACAAACAATTCATTATGAAGAAAGAGAGACTTATCTCCACCGACTTCCATTCCCGAGGCTTCACAAAAACCCTAAAGAATATATTTAAGGTGGGACCATTTTATAAGATTTCCCGAACCTGCAATAAGCACATCAACAACAAAGAATAAATGAGAGAGATTATCATTTGCAAAAACCTTTACCCCCAAAAAATGCCTTTCATCTTTAACTTGCGTGATGAATCTATTGAGCCCTTCCACGACAAAGAAACAAGAGAGGGGACAACGTACACGCCTTCCTCATACTACTTTAGCTCTTGAAGAATTCTAAGGGATCTCCATTAACAAGAACAACAAAATTTGTTGAGGAAAAAGAATCCATAATCCAATTTGTTGACTCTAAACTTACCCCAATGTGCAACATAACAAGACTTAAGAAGGAACAGTCCACTTTGTCGAAGGATTTGACTAAATTTCCAACTTGAGGAACAATGCTTCCAAATTTTTGAGTTTCACAAAGTGTAATCCTTCTTAGGAAACCCCCACCACATCTAGAATCTATCTGTTTTTAGAAAACCAATTTTCTCTTTGGTTAAGCCCTCCGGCATACTTTGTTGATATGGACAACTATAATTTTTTCAATAAGCTAGATTACGTAACAAAATTGTTTTGAAATCCAAGAAGGATGAGGGATTGGAACATTTTGGAATAAGGACTAAGAAGGTAAGGCTCTCCCCACCTTCCCCTGCAACCAGGAGTCCTCCACCACCTTCAGAAGATCAGACCCAACTACATAAAATAAATCTTAAAAAAACTCCACCGGCCATCCATCAGGGCCTGGGCTTTTAGATTTATCAAATTTGGCCAAGGTCCTTTGAATTTCATATAGAGATATTGGATATGCTAATGTTTTACCTTCCTCTACTGAAAATAACCTTGGATAGATCTGAACAACTCTTAATTGTTGAGCAATAGCTTTATCATTTGTTTGTTTGAACAACTATGAGAAAAAATCGAAAGTTGCCTTCTCAATATCCTTTTCTGTAGAAAATTTGTTCCATGTAGAATCTTCAATTTTCCAAATAGAATTCAAGTTTATTATGAAGTTCACAAATTTATGAAAAAACTTGGTTTTGTTGTCCCCTTGGGACAACCAAATCGCTCTACTTTTCAATCAACATGCTTCCTCCTCCATCTTCAACATCAATTGTTTCCTTGCTTCCAACTCACACAAATCTGTTTTTTCTTCCACATACAAAACCCCCAAGGAGTTTTGATAATAGGTGCACTTAATTCTCTCTTCAATGTCTAAAAAATCTTCTTGAAGCTGCCTCTTCTTCATTTGTCTCCATACGGATACCTTTTCCTTCAAAAATTTTAATTTCCTAACCAACTAGTCCAAGTTAGAATCCCTCAAATTTGAATTGAGGATCTAACCAAACATTTCTTACCAAGGAGTTGAAATATTCATCAATGGTCCAAGAATGATTGAATTTGAAGGGAAATTTCAACCGTCCATGATTAGCCTCCATTTGGAAGCATATCGGAAGATGGTCTGATATTTTTTCTAGGACCGCCCACGACCTGAACTTGCTAAATTTTCCAAAGAGGGATTCTACAATTAGAAACCAATCAAGCCTCTTAGTGACCCCATCCACTCCAACTCTTCCATTGCACCATTTAAGAATGAAGGGAAAGGGATTGACATCTATCAACCCCACGTCATTAAACAGATTGGAGAAATAGTTTGCTTCAGGATAAATCCTCGATTCCCCCCCCAGATTTCCCTGACAGAGATCGAGAGATTAAGATCTCCACCAATAATTAACTGGTCATCCTGCAAAAGCTCCTCTTCGACCATATGGTCCCAAAACTCCCATCTTCAAGTATACGACCCATAACAATTTAGAACTTTAATAAGGAAATAAAGGTCGATGAATGAACCCTCTGACATAATACCTGCACATGTTATAAAGAGAAGAAACTTAGCTGAAAGATTATTCTAGAAAAAAATCAAACCCCGTGACTTCCCATTAGCATCTACCGTACAAATATTGCAACCCTCCAAAAGACCTTAGAAGACCTCCCTTACTCTTAGACCAGAAACAATAGTTACCTAAACCAGAATTATATCAGGCTTACAAATCTCAAAAAGCCTCTTGAGGGAATTTTTCTTAGGGTTCCCTCCAACCCCCCTCGCATTCAAGGAGACAATTAACATTACTAGAGGTGATCGATGGGCATCTCTGCTCTAAGGGCCCGAAAATCTCTGTTAATGCTACCTTCATGAAAATCCTCAAAGATGTATCCTTCGATCTTCTTAAAAAAAATATTTTTTCTCTTCTCTGAATCCATATAAGCCAACCGTCCTTCCAATGACCCCTTAACCTTTTTATTTTTCATGAAACTAGACTTATGGGAATGAACAGGGCCCTTCGCATTCTTGCCTAATAGATGAATTAGAGGAATGGAATAGATTTTTAAAAGAGATTTCGATAGAATCTCTTTATATGAGGGTTTTGAGGTACCGAGAGCCTCAAGAGAGGCATCCAACCCATAAATCCCCCCCCTAAAGAAACAAGATTTGAATTCTCCTTCTAAGCTCCCCAAGAACTCCCTTCCCCTCCACTCAACATGGGCCAACCTAGGTCATTTGAGTCCTAGACAAAATCCAAAAGAGACACATTTTGGCTATCACGAGCCATCTCAACCCCTGAAGGATCTTCAGACTCCCCTAAGGCCTTCCCCACGTGCAAATCCAAAAGGAATAGAGGAGGAGGAATATGACTTACTAGATAAATCGCTCTTGATTCCTTCAGCTTTTAATTCCTTCAAGGGAGAGCACATTAAATATTTAGAAGACTCCCCATCTTCCAACTGGTCATCGCTTTCCTTCAACAAGATGTCTAAAGCAGATATAGATTTTATCAATTCTAATCAGGATCCGAATTCATCCCCCAATATTTCCCAAACCGGGCTCAAGTCTTCCTTGAGTTCTCCCACAAGTTTATGACTAGCTTCCAAAGCAACATCAGATTTAGAGCAAGAGTCATTTCCAGTCCCGAGAACCTCCTCCAGCTTGATAGACTCCTCCTTAAGACCTCTTGAGAACCCCGAAGGATAATATTTTCTCAAATTCCCAATCTTCCAACAAACATAGCACCAAAATGGGATTCTGCAAAAATCCAGAGCTTGGGTAAAGACCTTACCCTTCCATTCATGTCTTCTAGCAGTTCGTTTCTAAGGTCAATTGTTTTCAAAGCCCTTTCCATTCTCTTATCTTATGCCAACAACATGTCATCTTCCAGAAAAAATAAACCTTCCCAGAGTGTTCAAAACCGCCATCAAAGCTTCCTTGAATCAGAGTTCCAAGGGAAATCCAAGGACTAATACCCAAAGATGTGGCACTTCTAGGGGTTTTGTGCGAGGGTCAAAAGCTATATGCCAAGGCTAGAGAACTAGGCTATCTCTACCCCAAAGCCACGAACACTCTGAGACCTTCACTACATCCTCTCTCGAAATTTTTTGAAAATAGATCCAACCCTTTAATAAAATGTGAAACTTAGGAATGTACCCAAGAATTCTAGCCCAACATTCTTCTATCCACCTCACTAGCTCCATCTTCAAACAAGAATTGAACTGAAAATTACCCACCAGAGGCAAAGAGGAGAGAGAAAGCACAACATCCATCCCAATGTCTTTTCCATTGACAGTTTAAGTACTTTGATGACTTACAAGGCCCTCTTCTCTTTTGGGTCAGCCCCTATGTTCTTTACATCTTCTTTCAAAGAACAATCCATAAGCTCCTCTGAAATTGACTGCTTCCCACCCTATTCTGGTCTGAGGGTTTGATTGACCGGAGACACCTGAGCTATCTTATGCCAACACCTTGAAAGCGAAATTTTAGGTATAACCTTGTGATACAGAGAGAACCAACTAACCTCTCTATTGAAAAATTCACCTATGGTCGTCGCTGCCCCAACTATGTCACAAGAGGTGATATTGCATGGTATAAAACCATTTTCAAAAGGCAGTACGTCCAAGGGAGACACCTCACTGCTTACAAAAGTAGTCTTCTTTTCACATTTAAGATTTCTTAAGATCTCGACATACTCCTCATCTGATCTAAATATTTCAGCATCTTCCTATGCCAACTCATCTTCTACGCTGAACATAAGATCCTCCACGTCCTCCATATCTGTCTACTCCTCCGAAGACCACATGCCTACTCAAAGAATCCTATGCCCTCCCTACAATCCCACATATTTGATGCACCTACAAAACCCTACAACACCTTCAGCCTTCTCCATCCTCTCAAATAACACTAATCTACATCGACATTATCATATAGACATCAATATAATAATTAATAATAAAAAATACTATTAAAAATAAAAATATAATTAAAAAAAATCTATTAAATTTTATAAAAATAAATATTAATTATTTTTCTAAATAATTAACTCATGATAACTATGGTGATTTAGAACTTGGGGAGGAAGGTGTGGGGGGATCCTTCTGGATCCTAGAAGAAATATAGTCTTAACCTTTGTGTGTGACCTAGGAAAAACTACCAATAATCAAGCTGAGCAATATGCTCTTTATCTAGGTCTTGATCAAGTTGTCTCACTTGGAATTCAATCAATTGTTCTAATTAGTGACTACTTATTGATCATTTCTCAAACTAGACAAAGAAAAGACCTCACGAACAAAATTGTTGGAAGGCTTCAAAAACATATCAACATGCTTCTTCTTTGAATCTCAAAAGATCAATTCTTTCATGTGCGATAAGAGAATAATAAACAACCAGATAAGCTTGCAAACGAAGACGCTCTTCTACCTCGAGGGAGCATTTAAAAAAATGGGGTCCAACTATCATTTTGTTGGCTCCCCTAAGGTGCTAACCAATGTTTTTATGGGTCATTCAAACACTCACTTTACATTTAATACCAACAACCATCGTTTAGAACAACAGAGGTCTAGATTAATTCTCCTCTCGCCACCCATGGAGGGCTTTGTGGGAACCGTGCCCGCGAGGATGTTTCTAGATCCCCTAAGTTATGAAAATTCCTATATAAGTTTTGCTAAGGTTGATGGGATTAAGCGTTGTTTGGAGTGGTGGAAATTCGGCTCTATTGGCTACTCGAGGATGTTGAATGTGAGTACAATATATGAGGAATATGCCATTCCCTTCGTCCCAAGAAGTACCTCTTCATTGCTGGATGGGTGGGTGTGTGAAAGACGTTGCTTGTTTTCGTATGCATACTAAGTTACCAGTTGATTGCTTACTATGTATCTACCAGCTTCAAGTGCAAGGGATAGGGTGAGTGGATAATGTATAGGTGGAAATTGGTTCTCGCAGAATTGGTAGAGTGAAGAGCATTTCTTTCTAGACAGAGTGGGGTCTCAGCTTTATGGTGAATGGAAGCTATGAGATTTGGGGTCTTTGTACATCTTTCCTAGGAAGGTGGATTTGCATTTGTTGGCATCCATGTATTGGTTTGTGAGGGGTCCTGGTATCTTGTTGAGGTTCACTCTTTTTCCCTCTACAATGAAGGTTGAGATAGATTTAGCAGATAAACTGTAGAAGTCGTTTGTAGAAATCTGAGATACCATAGCTGGTATCAGAAATATAAAATCCAATCTTTGTTGGATGAATTCTCAATTGAAAGAGGTTTTGGAAGTTGTTACTCAAAAAATTGCTCGAACAAACAGCTTGGATTTATGATTGGATGAAATGGAAGGTAATATGTGAGTAAGTGAAGCTTAGTTGTCGGGTTTAGACCACCATCGGGACGAAGCATAAGGTAATATCAAGGCCTGTGAACCGCAGTTGGAAACTTCTAAGGAAAAACTGGATCATCATGAGTATTTGCTGGTGGGTGAATTCTCCAGGCTTTCAAAAGTTGTTGGAAGTAAGGACAATGAATGCAACTATGTTCAACAACCATCTCATGCACATGTCAACATATCCATCATAAAGGAGCAAGCAAATGACAATGAGGAGGACTAGGTCATGGTCAATGGTCATTGTACCACTTAGCTCTTTCTCTTTATATTTTTTTATGTACTTTTTTGGCTAGTTAACTCCCAACCAATATGTCAAAGTTTATAGTAGTATAGTAGTTAATAGTCCTATGTTGATAGCTTCTAGATTTTGGTCAAATGTTTATGGATAGATTACTGTAAGAGAACTGGTAGAACCAATGTTGAACTGATGTAAATTTTGCTACTGATTTCGACCATCCTTTTATAAATGAAAACCTACTCGTTGTTGTTTAAAAAAAAATCTATGGTGATTTAGAATTGCTTATCTTAAATCTTTTCAAGCACATAAATGAATTTCTAAATAAAAGAAAGTGATTCCTTACCCTTTTTTAAGGTTAGATATACCAAAGTTGGTTTTAGTGGAAGTTAATAACCATTTTTAGATTGAAATTTAATATGAATTATGCTAAACGTTAAAAATAGTTATTTCCAGAAAATAAAAATTTACAAAATACTTTAAAAATAATATTTAATAAAAGAGCTAAATAACAATAAAATAACTCTTTGTCCATTGGATGTAGCTTGGGTGGTTGGGAGGAANAAAAAAACCCAAAACCTCAACACCCAAGCTTAAAGACGGATTACAACTGACCACACCAAATTCACCTTATCGAAGACTCAATCCAGGAGACAACAACAACATCAATGCTTTGTTGACCAAGCAACCAAATGCATGAATTTGTGTCACAAAAACAGACTCAAACCTCAACAAACTCCAATAAAAAAATAGAGTCAAATTATCTCAACAAACCGAATTTAAAATGAAACCCCTCCTCAACAGCAAATTGCCTGCCCCACACATATAGAACAAGCTGAGATTACTCTAACAGAGATCCTTCAAAAAAACATGAGATTACGCTAACAGAGCTCCTTCAAAAAACATAAATGATAAAATCAGACATATATATATCCACCGTGACAGAAGAATCAATAGCTTTTCCATCCACCTGTATCATATCCTTGCTAGCTTCTAGCACTTCATCATTGTTGTCTAACTTGTGGAAGACAAATAAAAATGATCCATCCACCGAAACAAGAGCTACTTAAATAGGTGAAGGAATAATTAGAGGCCTGGGTTTCATCATCGACTGCATATGGAGTTCCACCACCCGAACCTTGTTTGTGCCATCAATCAAGACCAATTCCATTTTCCCCGGTATCAGATGCATCCATGTTAAGATTCCAATGCCAGAAAATTTATGGAGACCCACTTCTACCACGGTAGGATCCAGGTTGCAGAAAGATTCATCAAACCTGTAAACTGCAACCGTAAAACTCAGCTTATCATATAAGGCTACAAATCGAGTACATTTGTTCACAAACAATAAATCATAGCCCCTCCTAAATTTTCGTATAGGATTTATGCCATCGAAGCTTAAACCCAGGCACGAGAAACTATAAACATACATGCAAGGATCAACCACAGTCTGAATGAACACCAACAAGTGACCAGACTTGAGGACCACCACTTTTAGAATCCATCCTAGCTCTGGCTCGAAGGTGACCAACTCAAATTGATCAGTACATGTTGGATTGATCCGATACTCACTGTTTCAGCCTAACTCCTCCAAATCATTTTTCCTTGGCATCAGCTCAAAAATCCGAAGAGACCATTGGATGAACAGGGTTAAGAGAGACAGTGAAATTCCAGAACAAGCATCAAGAGTTCACGGAAATTCAAGGCCGGAAATCAATCTGGGAGAAAGACGAAATAAACCCATTGACGAGACCACTGCTTGAATGAAGGGACATGAATATTTACAGTCTTGGAGTTAGAAGATGTGTGTATTGGAAGGAAAGGGACAATTTCACAGCATCTACAATCAAACTTGAGCAAACATGCAGAGCGAGTAAACCATTGGGCCACTGTAAAAACCTATTGGTGTAAGTTTGTTGTTGATAGATGTGAGCATGAAAATCCCAGTTCCAATCTACACACAGTGGCTCGAGCCACAAAATGTTTAGAATATTTGTCAAAAATATGAATTGAGCAATGCCCTATAACAGTCAACTATAGTAGTAAAAGCGAATTTTGGAGAATTATGGGTATGTGTGAGCTTTTATTAGCCCCCTAACAAAAAAATTCAGCCACATGCGGCAGGGGAAAGGGTTTCTGCGACCGGTGGATAAGTTACAAGAGCTGGATTTCGGGTGGAGATTGGGATTTTCAAGCCGAAAAGGGATTTAATAAACGATTTCAAAAAATTGAACAACTCCATAGATAATTTAATCGATGAAAACTTACTACTCGTTAGTCATGGAAATACAAAGAGTTTTACACGACAGACGATCGTATTTGCAGGGGAAAGGGTTTCATGCTACATCGCATACAAGCATTGTTTGGAGGCGGGTCTCATGCTCGAACAACGCTGGAACAATGAATCCCCTGGACAATGCCCTGGACACTGCAACTACTGGAACAACGTTGAACAACGAATCTGTCCCTGTCGCAATAGATTTCAGCTACAGACACTCATCCCCACAGATCACTACCCACACCAGACAACAGAGAAAAAAACCAGCAAACAAGAACAACAAAATAACTGACAAGCCCCTTTAAATAACAAACTCTCCAGCACACCCAATAAAAACTCACATTAAATGCCATCCCTACTTCAATAACTGCCCAAATGCTCAAAAACTGCATTTCGCCGAAAAACCCTCGTTACAGCTCCCAACCGATAGAGAAAAATGGAGCTATATGATACTTGATCCCGCCCTGATGTAGCCACCACAGATTTCTTCACACTCGTCCGACACCGAGCTCTTAACCCCCTCCCGTCGAACTCCCCAACTCCCAAATGCATTTGATGGTTGGTTCTAGTACCCTCCTCCTTTTGGTACTAGCAAGTACAGGTGCGTGAACATGCGGCCATCACAACCCCACACCAAACTACGAGGAGGGTACTCAATGCATAGACCGACAGATAGATGTCACCTGGTTTTCCCGCTCCAAAAACCAAGGCAAAATATTCGTTTAACCAACTTTGTAAATTAACAAATTATTTTTTTGAATCTTGCGCCATTGAACGAATTTGTCCAAAATGGCCACAAGAAGTCACAGCCATAACAATACATGTTTTAAAGAAACTTTTCACACAAACTAATAAATCCATAACTTTATCTCTTTAATGGTTTAAGTAACATATGTTTACTTAAAAAAGCATTCATTCCTTAAATAATTTTTAAATAATATTTAATTCTAAATTTAAAATAACATTCATTCTTCATTGATGGTCTTTTAGTTTTGTCCATTGGTTGTAGCTTGGGTGGTTGGGAGGAATGATTGTTACCCTCCCCACCCAGGTTCAATTCAATTCTTGTAAGTGACATGATGCTCTTGTTGAGCCCCTATGTATTGACTATGTAATGATTGAGCGGATTATGTAATTCTAGCCTTTGATAACATTGCCACCATTTTAAAACAAAGGGCAAATGAAGGATACGTTCAAATTCAAAACAAAATAGAGTCATTAATCTTTTTGTAAAATGTTATTATTTTTTATATTTATAAATTACTTTTATATTATTATTTGTTTTGGTAGTTTGTTCATGATTTGGGGGATTAATTCGCGGTTTAAGAAACCAGGGCATAGTTATAGTTCCAAGTTGGCCATAGGGCATAGTTGGCCAAAGAGTAGAGTCCAGGCCCTGATGGCTAGACAATGGAATTTTTTCTCCACTTCTTTGACATTTTGGGGCATGACATACTGAAGGTGGTTGAGGAATCTCGTCAAAAAAGGAATGTTTTTGGGGCCTTGAAATCCACATACATAACATTTATTCCTAAGAGTTCTAAGCCGGAATCCTTTCAGGATTTTTTGCCCCATTCCTTTGTGTAATTTGATATACAAAATTATCTCAGAAATTCTTGCAAATAGATTAGAACCTTTTCTTTGTAAGTGTATGTTTGCTCATCAATTTGGATTTCTATCCAATAGACAGATCATGCACGCTATTGGGGTGGCGCAAGAAAGCCTTCATACCATCAAGATAAACAAAATTGCAGGTTATCACCTTGAAGATGGATCTAATCAAAGCGTATGACAAAGTTGATTGGTTATACTTGAGGTTGGTTTTGCTACAAGTGGGACTCCCATTGGAAGTCACTGAGTGGGTTATGGCATGCGTAACCTCTGCAAGACTTGATGTGTTAGTTAATGGGAAACCTACAACATTCGTGGGGTATCCGCCAGGGATGCCCTCTTTCTCCTTTGCTTTTCCTACTAGTTATTGAAAGACTTAGTAGGATGATCCTAGATGCGAAGCAGATTATGGGGATAAAGGTGACCAAGTCTCAACAGGTCACACACTTTTTTTTTTGATGATGTGCTTTTATTTGGAGTAGGGAGGTTGGCAGAATGGACGACTTACAAATCCATCTTGGACACTTGTTGTTCTACCTCTGGTATGGAGACGAGTCTGCAAAAATCCAATATGTATCACAATGAGGTTGAGGTGACTATTCTTGATCAAATTAAAAAAAAAATCCGCTTTCAATGGAACCGATTGACATAGGTCTGAATTATCTGGGTTATCATTTAAAACCGAATGGCTATTAGACCAAAGATTGGTTTTGGCTTATTCGTAAGGTGGAAAGAGGATTAGGTGTTGGTGCTACCGTTGGCTTTCTAGTTAAAGTGGTTTTTGAAGGGATTCTAATATATTGGATGTCTATGGCTAAAATTCCTCTTTCAATTCTAGACAACATCGGGAGGAAGATGATGCATTTTTTTATGGGTGGGTCAGGCTCCAGATGGTAAGATACATCTGGCTAGTTGGCAGGAACTCTACTTACCTCTGGAGCTGGGGGATTGGGGCCTAGAACATCTGCGTTGGTTCAATGAAGCTATTTGTCTGAAATATCTTTGGCGTGGCTTGTTCGGCTCGGGTCTCTGGTGTGACATTTTTAGGGATAAATATATACGAACCGCACAGGTGATAGACTGGCTCCGGAAGCCTGATAAGCTGATAAACAGGGTTCAAACTG
>NWUY0300043391.1:9596-25603 GCA_004151065.3 Larix sibirica | reverse complement strand
ATGATCGTCCCTTGACTGCATCAAGCTCAACAATTAAAGAAGGGCACATAAAGGGAGAGTCAACAAACATGTTTGAGCGTCCAATGACCCAAGAGTCCTCAACGTCATCCAAAGAACCAATGTCCTGTTAGCATTTGTCCTTATCTTGAAAGACCTTAGCAGGAATTTTTATTGATCTCTGGTTTTTCGTCTCTCTTTCTATATTCACACCACAAAATGCGCCACATTCCAATGGATGGAAACCGACTTATTTTTGAAAATTGTATTTCCCAGCTTGACTAAATACATCTTATTGGGTCACATAAATAGATTGATTTGCAATTGTCAACACGCTACTGACTATGGATGATGCTTTTTGAAATATGTAGAACTAAACAATAATCTATTCTATGGTAATACACTGAACCTGTAATAAAATAATTTAAAGTTCAAAATCGGCCAAGTGAGAACCAAGATGTCAAATTTCTTGGTCGACCTGACCCGTCACGTGCGTGACGGCCATGGACTACAGAGCACAAGAATTGCAACTACTGAGTGAAACGCGTAGGTGATGTAAATGCAGTGACCATTCTACTTCTGATAAAGTAACTTGAGTAGATTTTCAAAACCATGACACCACTCTATAAATAGGTTATGGTCCAGTGGGATCTCCCTGCCTTATAAGATTCAGATTTCGCAGGTAGTAGTAACATTGAAGATGAAATGACATGGAAGGTCACGAGAGTAAGGTGTTATGACTATTTATTTCTTTTTGTTTATTCATATTTTTTTAAGTCCTTAACAGTATAACTATTCATCCTCTATTCTATGTCTGTGGATATTGTTTGCGTATTCATGTTGTCAAGATCTTCTTATAAAAATTGTGACAAGGCTTCTGGCTTGTAATTCGTGCAGATCACCATACTTGTGGCCAAGATAAATGGTATAAAGGAGGAAAATCAGGAGCTCATGTCTATGTTGAAGCAGATGACTCGTAAATATAACGAATTGCAGAGGCATATCAGGTATCTGGTGAAACAGCAACAGGGCGTTTATGGAAACCAGGTATAGTAGAATCTTTTGGGAACCTAATTTGACTCTCAGATGGCTAAGCTTGAATGAATCACAAAATTTATTAATGTTGTATGCCTTGACTTCGTAGGCATTTAATCTAGGTCATCGACGCGAAGACCTATTGTGTACAAGGCCTATTAATGAAAAATCTGGTGGTCGAGTTTCGGACCAATCTGATAACAATTGGGATCGTCATGAAAGAGATGGGAAAAAGGAGAAGAAAAGTGCCAAATTTATGGAAGATCGGCAGCTGCCAGCTTCAAAGAAAATGAAGATAAATTACTTGCAGTCGGCACAGATTGAGAAATATGAAATCAATTCGTCAATGGCTGAGAAGGCTTGCGATCACGTGGAGTTGCAGAATAAGACGCATCACGCGCTGAACAAAGGTTCCAGCCAACAGACGGCGGCCGCCTCTAAAAGAATTGCATCCGTGACAAGATCTAAGGCATTCGTGGTAATAATTTAACTTTTTATTTTATGGGTTAAAGCTAAATATTGAGCTGCAGAGCATTAAATATGACAGCTCAATGCTTAACAGCTCAATATGCTTAAAATCAGTTGAATTTAGAGCCACATGAATATTATATATATCACAATCATAACATTCAAATTAGGGTTTAGATTGTCATTGCATTCAAATTAGGGTTTAGATTCGTTGGGCTAGTCTCTATATTCAATCTATGAATCACTTTCTATTCATTAGAGTTGAATAATAAAGAAGTTTCCAATGGATTGGTTTAGAATGTATGAAGTTAGTGCAAAGTCCGATATATTTACGGCATATTTTGTTGCTTTCCCGTCATTGGGACAGCTTAGATTGAGCCGAAGAGACTCATTCTATAATTTAGATGTGTAACTCTTTAGTTCAGTGCTCATTTAGTTGTTTGGAAGAAGTGCATTATAGTTCAATGCTCATCTTAATATTTAAAATTAAATTTAAAATATTTAGAATCACATCTATATAAAATTATATAAATTAAATTAGATAAATATGATTTGTATTTTTGGGAGATTTGATCTTTTTGTACTGAGTAAATTTTTTTAAGATGAATCTATATTAATATCAAAAAAATTAATATGATGAATCCATTGTAATCAGATAAACGATGGCTATCGATGGCAAAAATACGGACAAAAGTCGACCAAAAACAATCCACGTCCAAGATCTTATTACAGATGTGCTATGGCACCCGCTTGCCCAGTTAAAAAACAGGTTCGATTTCATCATTTTCCAGAAGGAAATATGTTTTACTGATACTCTCATTGACTCTGAAATACATACAAACCCACTAACTAATACAAATATGTTAAAATCATGGCGCGTTTTGGGCAGGTTCAGAGATGTGCCGAAGATCCGACGATTGTAATAACAACCTACGAAGGCGAACATACTCATTCTCTGAGGATGAGAACAACAAATGTCGTAGCAGACAGCCAGTTTACACCCGTTTCAACGTTCATTCCGAGAATATCGACCTCCAGTTCGTTTCCTACAATCAGTCTCGACCTCATAGACAACCCGCGGCCTAATCCAGAATTACAGTTTCGGCCTCCAAATTTAAAGGCGGGAAGCTTCCAAAACTCGACTCCAATGGCGGTATTTGATCAGAATCAACACTCATCCATCATGCAGGAATTCGTGACTTTTATCAAGGCAGATCCCAACTTTATTGCAGCCCTGGCTGTAGCTACAGCCGGCTCTCTGCTTAATTTGGGTACTCCAATCCAAGGGATGCCCAAATACCCTCCTGCAACGCGATATATCGATCGTTCAACACAGGAAGCACTTGTGTAGACTAGTATATAACCCTTCGATAGTTATTTCTCGAAATCTTTGATGCTGTAGCATTCTCATTAATAGCAAATCCTTTGCTTGTAGCATTCTCATTAATAGCAAATCCTTTGCTTGTACTGTATACTTAATATCATGGGTCAAAATGGATCTAACAACTGTGAAAATTATTTTGCTTATTTTACAGCTATTGAAGCCGTGAGAAGAGTTGAGAATCTGTATAGGACGGTCTTAATCATGATTTTTTAAATAAATAAATAAAATGAATAATTAAAATTGTATATTTATATGTGATTATAAATTAATACTCATATTAATAATAAGAGTATCAATGTGTGATAATTAATATAATACTTAAATTAATTATTATAATATTGTAGTTATGAAAAATTAATGATAATAATGATAATAAATTTATTATTAATAATAACAATATAATTTTATCATTTTTAAGGAATTGGAACATATAAATATAATTTTAATTTATTAAGCAATTGAAAATTTATTGAGTACTACTATTAAGCAATTAAAAGTATTAAGTTTTTGTTAGTAATGAAGTTTTGAAGAGTAATTAAGTTATGAAACTAATAAAATTATGATTTCTAGTATCAAGATATGTTTAAAGAAATTGGTGTTCATCCTCAATTTTTTTATATCTTAAATTTTATAAATTAGCTCAACCCAAAGTGTTTTTAAATTAGTAAAATCATCTCCAATTTAATTATATAGGTTATAAGCATTGTCCATCTTTTTGGAAATATTCATAAATTGTTGTTTAGATTCATAATGATAGAAAATTATTCTTGATAAGTCAAATTAAGATTTATAAAATCTTTATAATATTTTAACTTCTTTTAATAATAAGTTTATTATCATTTTAGATCTTAATTTTAAACTTCATATAAATGTAAGAATTGACATTTTATATATTACGAATCTATCATTTTTTTATGTTTTAATCGTTAAGTTAAGCCAATGGGACCTTTATCTCATATTATTATGGTGACTATGTTCATACTAGAAAGCAATGCGAGGGATTATATATTTTCTCAATTTGAGTAATTTATATTTGTAATCTCAATTTCTAATCATTAAATTCTACCAAAGTGTATCCATATTCAATAAAAGTAATTTATGTTTGTAATCCCAATTTCTAATCATTAAACTCTACCAAAGTGCATCCATATTCAATAAAAGCAATTTATGTTTGTAATCCCAATTCCTAATCATTAAACTCTACCCAAGTGCATCCATATTCAATAAAAAAATATGGTTAAGAGCAATGCATAAGAGTTGCATTTAATTTTTAAATTATAGGTCATGAAGTGTTTCTCAATTTGCTTAATTTTATTTCAAGTTTCACATTAATTGTTACAAGAGCCTCAAACTTCATAATCTTTAAAGCTAAAGTGTTGAAAAAAAATATCATCCAAATCAGAGAAAGAAACAAGTAAAAAAATGTTACAACTTATTTCTTATCCTAATAAGATGAGTGCTCAAAGTTTCCAACATATATGCACTTTTTCCTTGGAGCCTAGATTTTCTTCAATTGTTTTTAAGTACTCTAATAAGCTTTACATACCTTACTCGTAAGACTATGCATCTTTAAATTTCTTATCACCATACAAAATTAGAGGATAAAATCATTTCTTAAGCATGATATTGATTTTATAAATATAGTTGATAAGTTTATAGTTTTCTAGTAATTGTTAGAGAATTTTGAGTTTTTTAAGATATTCAATAGTTTTTTAAGAAGAAGTTCAATTTTATCGATATAGATACCAAGAAAGATGAGGAAAGGGGACACCATTTCTTAGATACCAATATTACAATTAATGTCTATTTATCACTCTTTATCACATTTCATCTTAGAAATAATATTTTCATAAAGATTAATAACACTATGGAGCTCACTAGAAAACACAATTTTTTTTTAATCTTTTAAAGCTTGGATTTAAGCATAATGTTGAAGGATTTTCTAAAACCAAAGAAACAACATATGAGGTATTATTTTTAGTGACAAGTTGATTACCATGCTTGTTATTTTGTCATTTGTTTTTTTAATCAATCTATTGAATAATTCTCTTATTAAGTCATCAAGCTAAGATAATTTGTCAAAATGGAGCAAGATAGTTAAACTTTCAAATTATTTTTTGGAAATTTTCTTTTAAAACTTGATTAAAAATATTAATATTTCTTTTAAAATTTAATTAAAAATATTTTTTATTTAAGGCATTATGATTTTTTTATAAGTAAGGAATTGTATTACTATGACAGAGTTACATTGCTTACAAAAACCAGTGGTCTCGCCGATAAGAAAGATCTACCAACCGATCACAATTCCCCCAACCCAACAGATAGCTACAAAAATGGTGGTCTGGACGATACGAAGGACACTACAAGCAACCATAATTCCCCACCCTTACAGATTACAGGGCTTCCGCTGAAACCAGAAGATAACAGAAAGACTGACTTTTTATCAGAAGACCAAAAAACCACTCTTGAAACTAGCTACCAGCTGACCACCAAAAGACCCATAGACATAAAACTAGATACATAAACCAAAATGCGGCATAATAGAGTCAGCATAACAGAGCAAAGTTGCATAAATGCAACGATTACACCTTAAGACTAGGAATACTTTTAGAACATAGAAAACAGAGTAAAGCATCACCAAGAAATCCTTTGACTTCGAGGAGCCTGCCTCGGGCCAGAGCTATGAATTGGACAGTGCGCGCGAGGTGGACCAGGAGGAGCAACAACAGCTAGTCCCGAAGAAAGGAAAACATCACCAATCATGGATGACCCAGGAGCAGGAGGAGGCGTAATGTCGATTTTTGCAGCAATGTGGTCGATCTTCTAGTGGATGAGTGAACATTACTGATTGTGAACTTTCCAGACCCAGAACGGATCCAAATCACCAGCCGCTTTGTTTTCGCGTTCCATGAGAACACAAGCCAAAAGACCCTTGGTGACCCAGAATGTGGCCAACAATCTGTCGTAAGCCGAGATCCAACCCTCGGTATTTCCTGAGTCTGTCACCCATTCCCCAACTTCATTTCTCAAATCATCATTCGCCATGGCCTTGACTCTTTCCCATAGGTCATGTTCCACTTTTTCCAACTCCTCCTTAATTATCACAAGGACGTTGTCACAGAAGAAGCATGCAGCCTCAAAGGCCTTACGTTGTTCTCTCCTAACTAGTGCCTTCCCCTTTTTTGGGTCATGGCGAGCCTTCTTCTCTTGTTGTTTCCGCGGTTCCATCCTGACAAAAATAGAAAACCTCCCTAAGCTTGTCTGAAACACCTCTCTAGAATATGCAATACTGAGAAGATACTGAAGAAGAAATATCGTCAACGGGTGTAGAGGCCAATAGTTCTTCCTTGCATTTATAGTATTATCCTTCCAGAGGCCCCAATAATCCACAGGAAAGGCAGTCCTTTGGGAATTAAACTGCATGATTTAACCTTTTCCTTTCTCTGATGCGAGCCACATCATTGTCGATGTCATCCTCATGATCAAGGGTAGTTCAAGTACTCTGGTTATTATGAATTGAGGTAGTCTGTACTAGAACATAAATAGGGGTATTTAAAATGAAATGAATACCATTGTTTGGAACATGGTAATTAATTCCATTCGAGTTGTTCATCATGGAAGAAATATGTGGCCTATGCTCAGTATTGAATACCTGCCTTGTGTCCCATAGACAATGAGGATTTGCGCGTGTGTTGTCCGTCGCCAGCAAGGCACAGAGGTGGGCCCACTCTAAATCGCCAAAGGCCACAAGAGTCCCCTCACACAGATAGAGGTTGTCGTCGACTCCGATACTAGCCAACATATCCGCCACTTTATTCCCGTCTCTGCGAACGTGGCTGAAAGACCAGGCGTGGGGGTCAGTGAGCAACGTGGTAAGTTTTTCCACTCTGAAAGCAAGGAGCCATCTTTCAGTGACTTTGGTCGGGTTTTTCCCATTCTGAAGACTACGGGCGAGCTGGATAGTGATGCGGGAGTCCCCCTCAATAATAATAGGTTCCAAATTTAACTTGATAGCCAGTTGGAGGCCAGCTAAGAGGCCTTCAAATTCAGTTGCATTATTTGTTTCCTCCCCTATGTTTCCCATATAAACTTGCAGTATTTCACTGTCCCAATTTCGTATGACACCCCCAAAAACGGTTGGACCTAGGTTTCGCTGCGATGCCCCATCGAAATTTATTTTATAAGTCCCACATGGGGGGGGATCCAATAATCCAGGTTTTTCGTAGCATTGTGTCGATTTTCCTTATGACCACATATGTGTGTGGCTTTTCTAAAGCCCCACGCAGCAAGGATGCGACTCTCCATCTCAGTGCACTCCCAATCTTTATCATGCCATAGGGTGACTTGGGTAGTCTCTCGAATAGAATTAGCAATCTTAGTCCAAACCTTATGCTGAGGGAATCTCTTATCCTGAAAAATCCTCCTTTTTCTTTCTTTCCACACTTCCCACATCAAAAAACTGGGGAAGGATGTCCAGATGGAGTTGACAATGGGATTGGAGAAGGCTAGAGGGTCCCATCTCTTAATGGTTAGAGAGGGGTCTCCTCTGCAACAATTTGAGGGTCTGAAGATCTCCGCCCCTCTGTCCCAGAGGGGTGAGATAAATTGGCATGCATCCAAAAGGTGGTCCACAGTCTCATCATTGTGAAGGCACAGGATACAGTGAGACGGGCCAACGAAACCACATTTCATGAGATTCTCCCCAGTTAGAATTCTACGATATGAAGCAAGCCAAATGAACATGGCAACTTTTGGACAAGGATTGGTCTTCCATATCTTTGTCCAGGTCTCGTCTCTAGGCATCCCTGGGGTGACAGTACAGATATTGTAAGCTTCTTTGGTGTTGAAAATGCCACTAGTAGAATAACCCCAACGAAGCTTGTTCGGGCCTTCTTGAGACTTGATGCATCGGCCTTGAATGGTGTCCCGAATCCTCAACCAATCGTCCTCAGAGACTCTTTGGGCCCACCAATTGTGGTCTTGCTATTCCTTGTATTCACTGGTGCTAAGGTCCTGTTTCCTGTATTAGTTGACCTTAGTTAATCCTTGGGCTCTACAGTTAGCCTGACAAACTGCCATATTATCCTGGCTAGCCAATTTCGGGAGCTGCTGCCATGAATCCTCCCAAAATTTTGTTGACTCCCCATTCTGGACTTCCCAAAATTTGTGGTCTTGAACAATGCTCTTGTTTTGATGGGAATTTTTCCAAATAGAGGAACCTAGAGGACATAAGAGGCATATTTCACATGCCAAAGACGATCCCAGGGTTCTATTGTAGAGGAGACCCAATTCCACCATATATTTGCATCCATCACATTATTATTTTTTCTGGATCTCTTAGGCCGAGGCCCCCCATGGTCTTTGGTTGCAGATCTTATCCCATCTAACTAAGGCCCATTTGGTTTGATCATCCTTCCCTCCCCATAGGAAGTTTCTTTGTAAAGAACGGAGTTCCTTGAGAACATATTTTGGCGTAGCCATTGCCGAAAAAAGATAGATCGGCATTACTTGAATTACTGATTTGATTAAGGTGACTCTGCTTGCCAGATTGAGGCGGTGCAGGGTCCAGCTCGAGAGCTTACATTTGATGCAATCCAGAAGGTATTCCCACGATACTTTCTTAATAACACTTGAGGCTAGCAGAGCACCGAGGTATTTGGAAGGAAGGGAGCTCCCTTGGAACCCAAGGATGCGATTCATATTCATTTGAGTAATATTTGAGGTGTTAAAAAGGAAGATTTGAGACTTTTCATGGTTGACCTCCAAGCCTGGTGCTTTAGCAAAAGTAGAGAGAATGGCTTTTAGCGTGCTCGCTTCCTGGACCGAAGAGTGACCCATTAACATTGTGTCGTCAACAAATTGTTGGTGAGTTTGCACCTCTGCCCCCGAGTGGAGAAGTAATCCTCTGATAACTCCCTGCTGGGTTTTAGCTTTGATTGTTCTCCCCAACCCTTCAGCCATGAGAATAAAAAGGAAAGGGGAGAGAGGGTCACCTTTCCTGATACCTCTGGAATGGATAAAAGTACTGGTAGGATATCCATTGAGTAGAATGGAAAATAAAGATGACGAAGTGAGGTTCATAATCCATTCAATCCATTCTGAGAAAAACCCAAAAGCCTTCAACATTTCCCTCATGAATTGCCAGCTTAATTTATCATAAGCTTTCGCAATATCTAATTTTAACAGCATGCCAGGATTTTTGGTAATTTTTAAAGCGTGTAAAACTTCGTGAACCAAAATGACACTGTCTAATATTTGTCGGCCTTCCACAAACCCATACTGTTCCGGAGAGATCAAAATGGGGAGAATTGGATTTAGTATGTTAGCCATGACTTTAGTAATGATTTTGTAGATGACATTACACAAAGCAATGGGTTGAAACTTACCAAGAGAATCAGCTCCGTCGATTTTAGGGATGAGGGAGAGGAAGGTTGCATTGAAGGATTTGAGAACCCTGCGGGTTTTTCTCGAGTCTTCCACAATATGACAGACATCATTCTTTACCAGGTCCCAAAAGTAGTGAAAAAAATCAGTAGTGAACCCATTCGGGCCTGGAGCTTTACCCCTACCATTTGATTCACAGCCTCATCCACTTCCAGTAGTGAGATTGGTTTTGTTAAGAGAGTATTCTGATCAGCTGTGATCAAGGAGGGAATATGCTGGGTGATCTAAGCAATGCTAGTGGCTCTATTGACCCTGTCCTCTTTCATGACGGTGCCAAAATAGTCCACCGACTCTTCTTCCATGGTAGCTCTGTCTTTGATGTAGGATCCAGTGGCAGTATCAAGGCGGTGAATTATGTTTCATTGCCTATTCTAAATAATTGATCGGTGAAAGAATTTGGTATTGCGTTCCCCTTCCTTGAGCCATTGATTTCAAGACTTTTGTTGCTAATAGATCTCCTCCTATCATTCCCGAGTGCTAAGCTTGAGGGTGGTGGTTTCTTCCAAACCTCTTAGCTCATCATCATACCCTAGAGTCATCCCCTTTCATTGGATGTTGTCCAGTTGTTCAATCAGGGCCTTTTTGTCCTAAAAAATGTTTCTAAATTTATCCCTATTCCAGGTACAGAGCTTGGATTTTTGGTTTTTTAATTTTTGTTAGAATTGGTACATGCATGTACCCTTAGTTGGTGGGGATTTGAGCCACCAATGGGTGACTAGGGCTTTAAAGTCCACATGCTCCAGCCAAAACTGTTCAAAGCGAAAAGGTCTTTTAGAGGGTGGACCCACACCACCCCATTGCAAGCTAACAGGCCAATGATCAAAACCTACTGACAGAAGAACTGAAGAGTGTAGGTCCCCACTACTGTTGACATTCCCTTCTGAGACCAGAAATCTATCAAACCGGGAGGCAACATGATGCTCTCTTCCTTGTTTGTTGTTCCATGTGAACCATCCATTAGCAGTTTCAATATCTATGAGATTATGAGTTGCAATAAAGTCTCTAAAAGCTTCATTTGTTGCTCCTAAGCTTCGTCTTCCTCCTTATTTCTCCTCAAGCGTCATGATTAGGTTGAAATCCCCCCCTATGATATAGGGTTTTTCATCAACCCAAGCCAAGGAGTTCAGAAAAGCTTGCTTCTGGGGGTAGATGCTAGGGCCATAGACATTGGTGATAATTCCTTTGATTTGGGTTTGGGTAATATGAAAATTCGTCGAGAGGATTCCCTTTGAAGCCCAAAAGTTTGAGATAACTACCAATTCCAAGTTCCACAGGATTTCCAAGCCTCCTGCTATACCCTGGGCATTGGTGTTATTATTTCACAACCTTTCCATATTTTTTCCCCAATATTATTTAGGGTTTCAGTCCCACATTTGGTTTCTTGAAGGCACAGAATCCAAGGGTTTTCCTTCCTTACCTTATTTTGCAGGGTCTTGATCTTACAGGGGTGATTCACCCCGCAGATATTCCAAGAGATGACTTTCATTGGAAAACCCAATTAACTTCATAAAAGGCTACCCGAATTGTTGGGTATTGACTTGATTCTATCAACTTACTGTCAATCTCTGCTATCCTTTGTTTGTTGGTCTTCCTTCCTCTCTTTTCCCCATCTTCTAGTTGTTTTCTTTTAGTGCTTTTGAGAGGTTCCTTAGAAATCCCTAGCTAGGGGGAAGCTCCAGTTTTCAGGATGACCTCTTTGAGCAGTTCAAGCTGTCTTCGCAAGACATAACCCTTACCTTTTTTGTTGCATTATCGCTCTATTTCATCTAGGTCTAATTCCCTGAGGTCCATGTCCTTCGTTTCGTCTGCTTGGTCCTCCTCCATGTTAACATTTTGATCAACGGGGATGATCTGGATCTTGGGGATTTCAACAGGGAGGGTGTCCTTCTCCAGATATTTTTCAAGGGATTCAGGAATTTCTTCAGCAGTGGCGAGGGTTTGAAATCTATTTGAGGTAGCGAGCGAGCACCTAGCAGGATGATCGGGGTTAGAATTACGACTTGGCTTCCTCTTGCTCTTGACTTGTGTGAAACCCTCAGGATCCCGACCTTCCTCCTGGGCGACTTTAGGGCCCAACGTTTCCAAATTTTGCAGGAATTTTCTACTGAAATGGCCATGGACATGGCATCTCGGGAAACGAAAAGGAACATTTTCGTAATCAAGTGGCTGGATCCAGTCGAAATCGTCCCAGGTGAGGGTGATGGATTCCAAGATTTCCCGGGATAAGTTCATGTAGACACAGATCCAGGCATAAGACATATAACGTTGTTGCTTGGTGAGTTCAGCTACTTTCACGAATTCGTCGAGAGTGTTGCCAATATCCTTCAGAATTTCCAGATCCCAATATTCACAGGGAAGAAAATAGAGCCGGATCCAAACAGGGGCAATGCTCATATCTTCTGTGTCTGGATTGAATCTTTCCTTCGAATGGATGAGGTACATACCAGAAGTGAAAAAGAAATAAGGACCACCTTCCAGAATCCTGTCCCTATATTCTTGGTTAAAGAAGATAATTGTGAAGAAACCCTTTGAACCCAGTTGCAGGTCATAATGGCCTTTAGGGTTCCAGGTGGATTTGATTCATTTCAGTAGATCTTTCTCTTTGGGCCAAACACTAATGAACTTACCGATTAGGGATTTTTCCTTCCACGGTTCCACACGTTCACACATCTTCTTTGAGTTGATATGGAGGCCTGAGATCTCAGCAGATCTTGGGATACAACCTCCTGGCATTCACTTCTTCCCCAGGGAGTCCTTGGATCCAGATCCCTCTCCCAATTCCTCCCGGCTTACCTTCAATTTGGCCTTTGCGGCCTCGTCCGCTTTGGGAGGTCGAGAAGGGGAAAACAGAGCCCCCCCCCACGCGAGGCCATAATGTTGTGTTGTTGGCCTGCGGCTTGTGCGCATCGCTGTGAGACGAGCAGGGTGCTCCACGGCCGAGAAACCCTAGAAGCGTGCACAGAAAAAAAACCTTATGCTCGCGATCCAGCTATCCTCGAAAAACCTTCCGCCAAGGCATTATGGTTCAAATCCAAAGTTTTAAGTATTTTTTAATATTTTTAACTTTTCCATTAAAAGAAATTTAAATTTATTTAAATATTATTAATAATAATTAATACACAAACACAATTATTTATTTAACATTAATTAATGTATAGTAAAATTCAAGTTGAAGTAGTTGTGATTGATGCATAAACTCTGGAGTAAATCATAGATAGTTAGGTTAATTAGCATTCTTTAATTTAAATAAATATATAAGTATATTAATTAATATAAATAAATACTAATTAAAGTTAATTACTATTAATTAGTAACAATGCACTTAAATAGAAATAGATTTCATAAATACATATTAATTAGTAGTTATTAATATTAATTTGTAAGGTTCATTACTATTAAGGAGTCACACACTGAGTCAACATGTTCAAAATGGATGGGCAAAACAGTGAAAACACCATTCTTGGAGGGATAATCAAGGGGAAGATGGGGATGGAAGTTCAAGTTGCTTTAATCCCTCGGATGGATAAGAGTCACGGGATAGTTAATTAACCAAGGCATAAACGAATGATAGTAATACAAAGTGTTCATAATAAAATGTGTGATACATCGTAAAAATCAAATGTGTCAGTACATCAACCAACTACGTTCAATTATTTAAGCATGTGTTCCTACGACCTAAGTTATTAATTAGTAAAAGACCAAAGAACTTAATGATAAAATATTTACAAGTACGTTAACAAATCTATGAAATAAAATTTAACAAGAAAGTAAGCATTAGTCGTTAGTTCGTAAAAGGATGATAATTCAAGATTTTCTGACACCAATGTTAATTTAATGAGCTACTTCAAAATTGCAAGAAGAAATCTGCAATCAAGTTGAAATATTACATTTATAAAAAAATTCAAAAGCCTGAGTTACTTTAATGAAATAATTTAGTTAAATAAGTAGGAACTTTGTGTTTTAGGTGTTAGCATAAAAATCCAGCAATAATTTGTTTTTATTTGACATTTAAACATATTTGAAAATCAACTTAAGATGTGCAAAAGAAGTCTTTGATTCCATGTAATTTCGTAATTTTACAATAATATTAAAACATTAGTTATATTAATTCAATAATATCCATTAAAGCCATTTCAACTTTACGTATTGATCATTTATTGAAAATAAAAATATAGGGTGTCAGAAAGCCTAATGATTAGAGGTAAATAAAAACATATTTTTTTATTTAAATTATAATTTTTTTTCCAGCGAAGACGCACGGGAAACCCATCAATACTTCCTCACATNGGTTAGAATTACGACTTGGCTTCCTCTTGCTCTTGACTTGTGTGAAACCCTCAGGATCCCGACCTTCCTCCTGGGCGACTTTAGGGCCCAACGTTTCCAAATTTTGCAGGAATTTTCTACTGAAATGGCCATGGACATGGCATCTCGGGAAACGAAAAGGAACATTTTCGTAATCAAGTGGCTGGATCCAGTCGAAATCGTCCCAGGTGAGGGTGATGGATTCCAAGATTTCCCGGGATAAGTTCATGTAGACACAGATCCAGGCATAAGACATATAACGTTGTTGCTTGGTGAGTTCAGCTACTTTCACGAATTCGTCGAGAGTGTTGCCAATATCCTTCAGAATTTCCAGATCCCAATATTCACAGGGAAGAAAATAGAGCCGGATCCAAACAGGGGCAATGCTCATATCTTCTGTGTCTGGATTGAATCTTTCCTTCGAATGGATGAGGTACATACCAGAAGTGAAAAAGAAATAAGGACCACCTTCCAGAATCCTGTCCCTATATTCTTGGTTAAAGAAGATAATTGTGAAGAAACCCTTTGAACCCAGTTGCAGGTCATAATGGCCTTTAGGGTTCCAGGTGGATTTGATTCATTTCAGTAGATCTTTCTCTTTGGGCCAAACACTAATGAACTTACCGATTAGGGATTTTTCCTTCCACGGTTCCACACGTTCACACATCTTCTTTGAGTTGATATGGAGGCCTGAGATCTCAGCAGATCTTGGGATACAACCTCCTGGCATTCACTTCTTCCCCAGGGAGTCCTTGGATCCAGATCCCTCTCCCAATTCCTCCCGGCTTACCTTCAATTTGGCCTTTGCGGCCTCGTCCGCTTTGGGAGGTCGAGAAGGGGAAAACAGAGCCCCCCCCCACGCGAGGCCATAATGTTGTGTTGTTGGCCTGCGGCTTGTGCGCATCGCTGTGAGACGAGCAGGGTGCTCCACGGCCGAGAAACCCTAGAAGCGTGCACAGAAAAAAAACCTTATGCTCGCGATCCAGCTATCCTCGAAAAACCTTCCGCCAAGGCATTATGGTTCAAATCCAAAGTTTTAAGTATTTTTTAATATTTTTAACTTTTCCATTAAAAGAAATTTAAATTTATTTAAATATTATTAATAATAATTAATACACAAACACAATTATTTATTTAACATTAATTAATGTATAGTAAAATTCAAGTTGAAGTAGTTGTGATTGATGCATAAACTCTGGAGTAAATCATAGATAGTTAGGTTAATTAGCATTCTTTAATTTAAATAAATATATAAGTATATTAATTAATATAAATAAATACTAATTAAAGTTAATTACTATTAATTAGTAACAATGCACTTAAATAGAAATAGATTTCATAAATACATATTAATTAGTAGTTATTAATATTAATTTGTAAGGTTCATTACTATTAAGGAGTCACACACTGAGTCAACATGTTCAAAATGGATGGGCAAAACAGTGAAAACACCATTCTTGGAGGGATAATCAAGGGGAAGATGGGGATGGAAGTTCAAGTTGCTTTAATCCCTCGGATGGATAAGAGTCACGGGATAGTTAATTAACCAAGGCATAAACGAATGATAGTAATACAAAGTGTTCATAATAAAATGTGTGATACATCGTAAAAATCAAATGTGTCAGTACATCAACCAACTACGTTCAATTATTTAAGCATGTGTTCCTACGACCTAAGTTATTAATTAGTAAAAGACCAAAGAACTTAATGATAAAATATTTACAAGTACGTTAACAAATCTATGAAATAAAATTTAACAAGAAAGTAAGCATTAGTCGTTAGTTCGTAAAAGGATGATAATTCAAGATTTTCTGACACCAATGTTAATTTAATGAGCTACTTCAAAATTGCAAGAAGAAATCTGCAATCAAGTTGAAATATTACATTTATAAAAAAATTCAAAAGCCTGAGTTACTTTAATGAAATAATTTAGTTAAATAAGTAGGAACTTTGTGTTTTAGGTGTTAGCATAAAAATCCAGCAATAATTTGTTTTTATTTGACATTTAAACATATTTGAAAATCAACTTAAGATGTGCAAAAGAAGTCTTTGATTCCATGTAATTTCGTAATTTTACAATAATATTAAAACATTAGTTATATTAATTCAATAATATCCATTAAAGCCATTTCAACTTTACGTATTGATCATTTATTGAAAATAAAAATATAGGGTGTCAGAAAGCCTAATGATTAGAGGTAAATAAAAACATATTTTTTTATTTAAATTATAATTTTTTTTCCAGCGAAGACGCACGGGAAACCCATCAATACTTCCTCACATTTCGTGGATGGTAAGGATGGTAAACCGTCGGCCAACAATAACGGTTGGCCTAACCCCTTAGGACTCAAGGCTTAAACTCGTGACCTCCCCC
>NWUY0300043380.1:16458-26827 GCA_004151065.3 Larix sibirica | reverse complement strand
TTTTCAAATAATTTTATTGGATATTTATGAAAAGAGTGATTTCAAAAGTGCATTTAATCATTGAAATTGGAAACCATTATAAACTAAACTATACATGATATACATGATAGTGAAACTTACCTTTTTGTGAAGAGCCCGATTTAAAAAATGCACTTAATCATTGAGAACATTGTGAACTAAACCACATACAAGGAAACCATAATTTTCAAAAAGCTCTCAATAGCATTATGAGCTAAACCATACACAAGTAGGTCACTAAATGTTCAAAACCTCTCTAAGTGCTTTTAGTTTATGAAAAAATTGAAAAGTGGTAAACGCAATTCCCCATTGCATGGTGATAACATAGGCCTAAAATGCTTACCTTAACAATTTAAAAAAATAAATCAACTCTTAAGACCTTTATTCAAATTAAGTATATTATACGATAGTGAATGGCAATGAAATTAAGTGAATAAAATACAAAATTCAACTCTTAAGACGCTTATTCAAACTAAGTATATTACTGAATGGGAATGAAATTAAGTGAATAAAATGATAGTATGCATTTGCCTTTGTCTTGTCTTGTAAGTGAAGAAAAATAAACACTCCAAAGCTTAGAGACTTGGAACATTGGTTTCCACTAGGAATCTTTAGGGAGCCCGCGGAGAATATTAGGGATTTATAGCTAGGAATCTTGGCTAGGGGGCCTTGGAGAATAGTACGGATTTATATCTAGGGGGCCTTTAGAGAAGTTTACAAATCTAGAGCTATGGGGTTTGGAGAAGATAGGACACCCATTTCCAAGGGGTCTTCATATTTTCTCATCCTCTCCATTAAGAGATTTAAATGATTCAAATGCTTACCTTAACTAATTTAAAATAAAAAAATTCAACTCTTAAGGCTTGCAATTTAAATCAAGTATTGCTCAATCTTTATTCATCCATATTTCTATACACTTGTCATGATCTCTACTAGTATCCCTCTTCAGGGAATGGATAATGGATAATCACTCCCATCTTAGGCATTGTCTATTTCATGAAATATTTGACATTCATAGGGTCTTGGGAAGGTAGGAGAATTTCGTAGCAGATAACCGAACATCCATCTTCTCAATCATAGGTAAAGTGCATGCACAAGAGGAAAGTCACAATAATGAGTATGTAATGATAATGAAGACCCTACTTCAACAGAAGAGACAAATTTGAGCCTTATAAGCTAAGTGCAATCTACTTCACCACCTAGTTACCAATTCAATCAAGGGTTCACAATATGTTGCATCTAACTAAAGAATGTCAATGGGATCAATTCTTCGGGTGCTCAGAAAAGAAAACACTATCCATCAACTCCCTAAAGATGTCAACATTTACAGTATGAATCAGGAATCTTATCCCACACCCGTTGACCATGAAGAATCTCACGACAAACACATCTTTCATTAAAATCAAGTTACACTATGTTAAGCAAAGTATGTTTGGTTTTAGGTATCTTTTACTAGCAAAAACTCGTGGGTAGCCTTTGTGAAAGATAGCATTATCTTTTTTGTTGTAATTTCTCAAGATTTTGGAGAAATATTGATCTATACATTGTGGGACAACCCTCCATTCTTTTGTTATTATGTTCAAAAGTATTGCTACAACAACAACGCACTAAGATATACTTGTTTTGTTTGGTTCCAACGTATGAATGGACAAATTTATGATTTTTATTTATTTTGAGATGGCGATACTCATAACCCAAGTGTAACTTGTAAGTAACACACCAACTTTATTAGGTTTCCATGTTCTCTAAGGTAGACATTGACTATTTACACATTTATTGTCAAATTTTCTTGCTTATGTTTTAACTCATAAGATGATATTATTCTTTGTAATTTTGGGACAAACACACACACACACACACACAAAATCCAAGAAAGACAAAAGATTAATATGGCATTTGCCATACTAACCGTGAAAACTAAGTATGTAAGGTACACATTCACCATTTACAATTTTTTATTCTCAAAAAAATATTGCTTACGGTTTAACTCATTACAAGATTTTATAATTTTGGAACATTTTCAAATCACCCTCCCTAAATAAATTTTTATTGGAAATCGTTTTTAATCTAAAGGGACGGAAGGATAATATGGAAAATTATGATTTTTTGTTTCAAATTATGAAGAATACATCAATAGAGATTTATGATTTTGATTTTAAGGTGACAAATCTCATCACAAAAAGAGTAATATCAAGCCTATTTTTACCATGACTGGGGAGGTCCACATTAACCACTTACAAACTTTTGATCATCATGGAATATATGCTTATGATTTATCTAATGAGCATCCAAGTGATCGGAAATATTTTCAAAATCATCTCCAAAACATTAAATTTACTCACAAAAGAAGAATGATAAAATCTCATTAATCCACCTACGCATGCCCTTAAAAAGAGACCTCACCTTACATATACAACTCAATCAATGAATATATGTAGAGATAAAGTAGACTAATGAGATTTTATCATTCATCTCCTCTTAACACATTTGTTGGATACTTTTTAGGAGGGTGAACAACTTTGTTGAGTACTTTTTAGGAGAGTGAATTGGTTAGTGTAGTGCATGCATACACATCTAAGAAAAAACTGATAAACATGCATCATATTCTTAACACGATTTGAGAGGTCCACATTCACCACTTATGGAGTTTTGATCATCATGAACTATAAACTCATACTGATCTTAGTGACTCAAAGCAGTTTCAAAATCATCATACCAAAAAACATTTAATAAATTTACTCATAGAAGGGGATGAATGATAAAATCTCATCAAACCACCTATGCATGCCCTATATTTAAGAGACCTCACTTGCATATCTAACCGAAGTAATGCATACATATAAGGCTTGAAATGTTTTTAGGAATTGTAGTGGTAAGGTAGACTGATGAGATTTATCATTCATCCTAGATGAACAATTTTGCTGGATACTTTTTAGGAAGGTGAATTGGTTAGTGCTTTGGCCACATATACATTGATAATAAAAGTTCTAATCAACTATATTACAATGATAAAAAAATTCACAAGTGGTTAACATAGACCTCCCAAACCAAAGCATGGTTCCATGATTATACATACACATATACATACATATATAAGGCTTGAAATGTCTTTAAGAATTATAGAGGTAAGGTAGACTAATGGGATTTAATCAATCAACTCCTATTAACAACTTTGATAAAAACTTTTTAAGAGGGTGAATTAGATAGTGTGATATATATAATATATAACTTGAAATGTCTTTAAGAATTGTAAAGATAAGATAGACTATGAGATCTTATCAATCGACTTCTATTAACAACTTTGATGAATACTCTTTAAGAGGGTGAATTGGTTAGTGCATTGACCACATAGACATATATAAGAAAAGTTCTAAACAATTATAATCCAAAATTCTCAAGTAGTAAACATCGACCTTCCAAACCAAAATATTGGTTTCATAATAATCATGAATTATGGATTTAAGTTTGAGCATTGCTATCCACTAACTCAAAAACAAAATTAAATTAGGAGCTCTTTAGCAAGGCTAATTGTTGTTTAATACTGCAATTTTCTATTTGTTGTACATGTGCACAAACTAAAGCCATTAAGTAGGCCTAGTGATGTGGTACAACACCACCGTGTGGTGGTTAAGTCCCCATAGGTTATGGGGTCCAATCGGAGGAGCTGGAGCTACCCTTGATTCCGAGTTAGCCACATTCACATTGAAAAAAAACTAAATCCATTAAGTGTAGAAAAAAAGACTTTTTTAATATATGAAAAGCAATACAAAATGCATACACGTACCATGAGAAATCCTCCTCTTCCCATAGCGATCATTGTTCCACACAAATCTTGGTTACGCTTGTTGTTTCACACGTGCCCAGGGGTTTTAGGGGTTTGTTTCACACGTGCCCAGGGGTTTTAGGGTTTTACTGTTAGGGTTGGTTTTAGGGGTTTGTTTCACACCTGGGTTGCAGGGAAAACTATAAGAATAGGGTTAGGGTTAGGGTCGAAGGGAGACGGTGTGTCACTTCTATTTATACTGATTGTTACTGCCATGAAACTTGCGTCGGATTCATTTATTTGTTTGTCGTTGTATATGGGGTGGTCTATGATGATAAGAACAAAGGCTCGTTTCTCAAAACATTCGCAGTGGCCGCCTAAGGGCTTTCGCCTTGCCGGGCTTGAGAGTCATTGCTGTTTTTAACCCTTCCTTGGATGTCTGAGACCGCTACTTTTTAACCCTTCTTGAGAGTCATTGCGGATATTTAAGACAACTAATTTCTTATTTGATTCGGTTCACTATTTCTGTCTATCTGTTCCTTTCCATCGTGCAGCATTTCAAGCAGTAACTGCGTGTATATGGATTTTGCTGTCCCGATTACCTCTCTGAGATGGTTATTGTTTCGGGTTTGGAGTGGAAGTTACGGGAAGTTTGGATGATGTGGATGATGGCAGAAATTCGGATTCCCACTGATGTACAATGTGATTTCACGACCAGCTACTTCTGACGCATCATTCTACTGTGTGTGGTTGTCATGTGATTTTAAGTGTTTAACTTGCAGTGAAGCTGAGTTCTTTTGGGTGCCCATACGTTGCTTGTGTGTATGTGTTTCGCTGGATTGTTTCCTTTGTGCTATTTTTTTCACAGGTTTTAGGCGTTTAATATGGAAAACATAATTATCAGGGTGGCCTTCGAAATTTTGGGGTTCTACTTTTTCTTTGAGTGGGCTGCTGGAATCTAGACCCTTACTCAATTTAATTAACTGAGCCGAGGAGTGCATACGGCCCCACATTTTATGGGAAGTTTAGATGATGTGAATGATGACAGAAATTCGGATTCCCACTGATGTACAATGTGATTTCACAACCAGCTACTTCTGACGCATCATTCTACTGTTTGTGGCTGTCATGTGATTTGAAGTGTTTTACTTGTAGGGAAGCTGGGGCTTTTTGGGTGCCCATATCTTGAGCGAATGTTGCCTTTGTGCATGTTTTTTCGCAGGATTGTGTCTTTTATGCTCTTTTTTCACAGGTTATAGACGTTTAATTTGGAAAACATAATTATCAGGGTGGTCTTTGAAATTTTGGGGTTCTACTTTTTCTTTGAGTGGGCTACTGGGATTTCTGACCCTTTCTCAATTTAATCAACCGAAGCGAGGAGTGCATACGGCCCCATATTTTAGGAAATGGAATTAATTGTTGGTACTAGTAAGTAATGCTATATTTGGGTTATTTCATGAAACCCTCAACCTAAAATACATATTGTTCTCTGACATAAAGCCAAAAACCTTAGAATCCTCTTTGTAATTGTGTTTGTCTCCGAGCGTTTGCTCTTATGATAGATTCCAACACCAATACTGTTGATATTATTGCTTTGCTGGCTATGGTGTTGAAAATCTTGCTAGAGGGTACAGAATGGGCAGAAGTAGAAGAGTTGCGGGTATGTCGGAATTGGATGGAATCCAACACCAATACTGTTTATATTATTACTTTTCCGGCTATTATGTTGAAAATCTTGCTAGAGGGTACAGAATGGGCAGAAGTAGAAGAGTTGCTGGTATGTCGGAATTGGATAGAAAGGAGATTGCTAGATTTCATAATCCACGAAGTTGGTTGGTGTGCCAAAGACGTGTTTTGAAAATGATAGTCTTAGACAGTTTCTTTGAAAATATGGACTATTATTTAAATGATGTCTCCAATCGATTGGAAGAAATGGAGTAAGGATGCTGCAGTTGAGACTCTGGCCGCTTGATGCACAAGCCGTTCAGTGGACAGGTTCACACTTCGTAAGAGGTCAAGTATGTCACCTACCAGGCCAAATAACAGTGATACATTCATAGTTTGCACAAACAAAACATTAACACTTTTTAATTCAAATGCTCAAATAGAACACTGGAACACTTTCCAGTACCCACAAGATGATGGAGGATTTTGAGGGAGCGGTTTTGCTGTAATTATCTTGTTTTGTTGTCTTGTTTTTAAAATTTTTCTCATATCTGTTGTATAGTGTTAATGTGTCATTATTTGCGTTTTGAAAATTTTGTATCTACAGAGATACTTAGTGGATGTGTAGCCTTGTTCTGTTTGTTTTTTCAATTTTTTTTATCTGCTTTATAGTGTGAATGTCATTATTTGCGTTTTGAAAATTATGTATCTACAAAATACTTTAGTGAATGTGCAGCCAGATTGTGGTTTTATTTCTTTCAAATTTGGAGCATGGGTTTTATTTTTTCATACGAAAAAATATAGTTTACTATTAATAATTTGAAATAGTAAAAGAAACCAGTACATCTTGACCAGAGCATGTATGAGTGTGAAGCATATCACTCTAACATCCACAAGCGGCAACATCATCCACATAGTCTAAGATAAAACCCATCCATACCTAATGGATGTCTACTACAGATGATCTAATGGGTTTATCTACAGAGATACTTAGTGGATATGCAGCCTTGTTCTGTTTGTTTTTTCAATTTGATACTTAGTGGATATGCAGCCTTGTTCTGTTTGTTTTTTCAATTTTTTTATCTGCTGAATAGTGTGAATGTCATTATTTGCGTTTTGAAAATTATGTATCTACAATATACTTTAGTGGATGTGAAGTCTGGTTGTGGTTTTTTTTCTTTCAAATTTGGAGCTTATTTAAAGGAAAACCAGCTTCTATTTTATTCTGCTTCTCTTTAAATTGTGTGAATATAAATTCGCTCTTACGGCTAAACATAAATATTGCAAATCCAATCGCTATATTTTTGAGTGAGTTCAAGGTATTATTTTGTTTCCTTCGTAAAGTCTGTTCTGTTATAAACCTTTTGTTTCTGGTTGTACATTCAGGCCATTCTTAGCCTTTTTATTTGAAGATAACAAAATTAAAAACATGCTATACGTATCTCACAGCTGGGCATTTATGTTAGTGTTATAATGTATTTATGTTGTTATGAGGATATTGACTTGATTATTGGATAAATCCAGTCGTTGATATATCCTTGCAGTTTATTACTGGCAATTTTCAGTGAGAACAGCCATCACCCACCATCATTGAAAAACCACATCTTATGTAACATTTTGTTTTTGGTTGTGTACAGCCGGGCCATTCTTATCAACTTTTGGGTTTTAGTTGTACAGTGAGGGTCATTTTTATTTTTTTAGTGGAAGATGGTAAAATATATTATAACTTAGTTGTCAAATAATGAACAACAAGAACTACGAAATAGCAATATCCTTAACATAATGCATTATTTATTAAACATTGAAAGAAAATAATGCCCCTAACATAATCATTATTTATAATGGCAATATCCTTAACATAATGCATTATTTATTAAATTTTTTTTATTGGAAGATGGTAAAATATATTATAACTTAGTTGTCAAATAATGAACAACAAGAACTAGGAAATGGCAATATCCTTAACATAATGCATTATTTATTAAACATTGAAATAAAATAATGCCCCTAACATAATCATTATTTATAAATGGCAATATCCTTAACATAATGCATTATTTATAAATGGCAATATCCTTAACATAATTATCCTTAACATAATGCATTATTTATTAAACATTGAAAGAAAATAATGTCCCTGACATAATCATTATTTATTAAATATTGGAAAAAAGTAATATATAGGAAGTGAAAAAATTGCACTCGACAGAAGCACTATATGACAAGAGCATTATATACAGGAAATGGAAAAATTGCACGAAGTGGCATTGTCTCTAACATAATGCATTATTTATTAAACATTGGAAGAAAGTAATGTCCCAATTATTTATTAAATATTGGAAGAAAGTAGTATATAGGAAATGAAAAAATTGCACTCGACAAAAGCACTATATGACAGGAGCACTATATACAGGAAATGGAAAAATTGCACGAAGTGGCATTCTCTAACATAATGCATTATTTATTAAACATTGGAAGAAAGTAATGTACCTGACATAATACATTATTTATTAAATATGGTAAGAAAATAATGTCTCTGACATAATACATTATTTATTGAACATTGGAAGAAAGTAGTATACAAGAAATGGAAAAATTGCAATGGACAGGAGCACTATATACAGGAAATGGAAAAATTGACACAAGTAGCTCCATAATAATTCCTTCCATCACCATGAAATTCAATTCCATGCACACCAAATAGAGAACCATAGCAAATAATATATCATAACTCAAACATAAAATATGTGGTGCCAAAACCCCCTCAATATTTATCCCAATCAATCAACACTCTTCCCTTTCAAACTGCACAACGCCATGAAAGAGACCCCCTTCTCTACAAGTAGCATTTCATGCTATTACATTTCCCTTCCAGTGATCCAACAAAGGTTGAACAAAGAATCCAAGGATTCTCAACTATAGGTTAAGTTTCCTCCTTTAATGCACAATAATACCAGTAACAATTCTTAATTGAAACAACTTCGCAATCAATAACATAATTGTTCTCATCTCCTCCTTGTCACAAAATTACACCACTAAGGATGATGAAAGAATGATTAATAACATAATTGTTCTCTTCTCCTCCTTGTCATAAAATTACACCACTAAGGATGCTGAAAGAATGATTTCCAAAATTATTGCAAAAATGATGAATGAATTCCCCTAAGCTCAAATTCTAGACCTTATATTTGCATGATATGGAACCTCCACATGTCTCCCCATGAGAACCCCACTTTTCACTTCTATTTTTTTAATCCAAAGTAATTTCCAACCTTAGGATAATATAATAAAATATTATTAATCATGTATTCAATAATGAAAGGGGGGTTTAAGGACTTGAGCTAAAATATTAGATAAGGTTTCTCCTCTTAGCCCCCTTAGGGCACCTACAAGCCCCTTTTCAAATTCCCTACTTGTGGAATCATAGCCCTCCATTTCTTCTTCCTCCTCCTTCATTTATAGTTGTGAAGGATTTTAATATTATTAGTAAATGCACACCACTACAATATATTTGGCCATTCTATACCATGTTTGTTGATATCTATTCATTTAATCATTACATACACATTTAGAATATGAGGTAATAAATGGGGTATTACATACCACTCTCCTTTTATTTTTGCACCATCCCCAGAGGTGAAGATAATATCAAAATCTTTGACATTTTCTTGTATAGTGATACATGACCATATCCTCTCTAAGGGGTGATTAGCCCCACCCTTCCTAGGGGTGTGGGGTGGAACTCTTGAGGCAATAAATTCTAGAACCTTCTAGTGTGTTTTGGTTCCTTTTGAAACCCTCCTATGTATTGTATAAAAGGGAAGTGACCCCTCACATTGTATCACAAGAGGAGAAAACAATTTAAGTTGTTTACCAAGTAATAAGAAAATATCAAAGCTTCCATTGGTGGGTGGTTTTACCTACACATAATGGGGTTTCCATGTAAATCTCGTGTTCTATTATTATTATTTTTTGCTTTTGTTTTTATATTTTTCTAACAATAACATCATCAACAACACACACACAATATATATATTTAAACTTGCATAATATGCCTCTACATGGCATCCTTTAGCTCCCAAGTTTGCTTCTTCAACTGCATTTACAATCTTGCATAGCTATTGCCTATCCCATATGCAATGCATCAACATTACCTGTTCACTTCCCTAGTTTCCTCCCAAGGTTTGGTGTATCAACATCTTCCTATATCAATCAAGAAAATTTATGCATGTTATAACCATTCTTATACAACTATTATCATATTTGTAGGAATTTTCAATATCACAAGGTATGCATATATGATCATGTCACAAAATAGGGATGAAGTTTTATTCCAATACTTATTTGTGGGAATACTTATTTGTTTCACATGGCCGTCATGGGAAAAAATTGAACTCACTGCTCTTTCTGAGTCCTTGATTCCAAAACTTGCCACATGAATCTCTCACAATAGATTCATTTAAGTTGCAGGTGTAGGTTCAATTTAAGTATCAAAGCCCTCTTCTTTGCCGCACTTGCCCTTCCAGGCTCAGGCATCCCCTTCTTTGCTAAAACAATCTCTTGAATGATCCATCTTGCTAAGGATTTCACATGCAAGAAGCACATTAGCTTATAGAGTCTTATTGCTGCACATCCCACTATCAACCTCTAATCAACCAATAAATTTTGGAAATCGTAGGGTTACAATGTCATCATAGTGGCTTTGTTCTTGAGCATTCTAGCTCACAATAGTCATCCATTTACCTTACAAGGTATAATCACCATTCATTTGTGTCATAAACATAAGTATACAATATCATGAGTCATATTTATATATTTCAACCAATCTTAACAACAACAACAACAACAATAATAATAATAATAATCTATTTTTAAGGTCACAACCAAGCCAGACACCAATTTGGTGTATGAGACTCCCTTGTT
>NWUY0300043377.1:4313-18086 GCA_004151065.3 Larix sibirica | reverse complement strand
AATGGATCCTGCAGGCCAAAGAGTGCTGATGCTCACAAGGTGGAAAATTACGTTGTAACAGTTTAGAGTGAAGAAGAAATTGAAAATATTTATTGATTTGGTTAAGAGAATAGCCATTGGATAAGAGGGCTTTGGTAAGGTGAGATTTTTCTTTATCAAAATGCTCAGGGCTGGAGATGTGCACTGCTCTAGTTATCAAAGTGTTGAGAGCAATAGATTTTTAAGCAGGGTGGTGATGAGATTGGGCATGGAGGTATCTATCGGTATGTGTCTTTTTGCGAAACACTTGGTGCGAAAGGGAGCCGTCTAGTTGACGGGTGACCAAAATGTCAAGAAAAGGCAGAAAATTTTCTTGTTGGATTTCCATGGTGAGTTAAATATGAGGAGAAATACTATTGAGGTGATCGTGAAATTTATGAAGGGAGGCCTCTCCGTGAGGCCAAATGACAAAAGTGTCATCAATGAAGTGAAATCAACATTTTGGTTTCAAAGGAAAACTGTCGAGGGCTTGTGAGTGGAAATGTTCCATGAAAATACTAGCCACAACTTGGGATAAGCAAGATCCCATATATGTGCCTTCTGTTTGTTCATAAAAAAATTTCTTTGAAGCAGAAGGTGGAGACGAGACAAATTCAAATGAGATTTAAAATTTCTTCATCAACTAGATTGGAAATGATATTTAGAGATTCAAGGACATGAATTTTGGTAAAGATAGAGACCACGCCAAAACTTACCAAAAGTTATCCATCATCGAGGTGAAGACCTTGAATTTTGTGGATGAAGTTTGACAAGTCTTTAATGAAAAAGGCATTTGACTTGAGAAGGGAAGAAGTTTATTTGCTAGGAACCTAGATAAGGCATGGGTGGGATTTCATATGGTGCTGACAATGGGACAAGAGGGATGCCTTTATTATGTATTTTGGGTTGGCAATATATTTTGGGGGGTTGGGGTTTGTGAGGGAGAATTTGATTTTTAATTATGGAGTCAAGAGGGGAAGATTTAATGGCTTTGGTTACGATATTGGTTACTCGAGAAATATGATTTTTGGATAGAGTTTTGTAAGAAGAGGAAGAGAGGAGTTCAAGCATCTTGGATTCATAATTGAAAGAGTTTAGAATTATAGTAGCATTGCCTTTATTAGCTTTAAGAACAATGATTTCTTTGTTGCTACTAAGCTTCCGAAAAGCAACAAATTTTTCTTTAGCAAGGTTTAGTCTAGGAAGTTTAGCTGACTTAAAAATGATAGAACTATCTTGATGAAGTTCTTTAGCTTCGTGGGAGGGCAGAAGGTGGGTAACTGATTCAATGACACATAAAATGTATCTGAAGGGATTTGATTAGGAACAATAGCATAGTTAAACCCTCTTTATAAGAGATTAAAGGAAGGAATATATAGGTCAAAAGAAGAAAGTTTGATTACAATAGAAGAGGAAGTTAAGTTAGAAGAAGGGAGAAATTGTAGAGAAGGAGAAGGATAGATTGAGGGTAGGGAATGAGAGAGGGGAAGCAAAGGAATAATAGAATTGGAAAAAGGCTTAAAGATATAAGAGAAGAATTAGAAGAATTTTATTATTAATAGGAAATTTTTCATTATAAATACAAAGAAAGAATCATTGCAAGAGTATTGATTAGAAATGGTAGTGGGATTATGTTTGGAGCAAGGTGAAGAAAGGTGGAAATAATTAGGGTTTTTGCGTGAGTCGATGGAACATGAAGGGAGAATAAGATAAGCATCGACGAGGAGGATGGAATTCGGCATGTAAAGGGAGAATAAGATGAGCATCGACGAGGAGGAGGGAGAGCACTGAGCAACCTGCAATGCAACATTGAATGTTGCGGTCGCTGCTGTGCTCGACGTTTGATATCAAGCAGCATCAGATCTAATGGCGAGCACAACAGCGGCCACAACATTCAATGCTGCGTAGAAAGCTGCTTAGTGCTCATCGAGGAGGAGGGAATTTGGCATGGGAAAAGGCGTGAATGATTCACAGGAAAGGATGTCGGTTGGGATAGGAGGAGGGGAGGATGAAGGTTGGATGGATGGGAAAGGCTGCAAAGAAGTCTAGAGATGAGAGGAGGGGGGGTTGGTGAATAGTGAGAGGGGAGAAATGGAGAGCGAAGAGATGGAGAAGCATGAGGAGAGGTTATGGAGGAAAGGGATTGCGTGCAGAGTGATAGAGGAGAACATGTGTAGTGCAAGGAAGTTTAAGGTGAGGCATCACGAAGGTGAGGGGTGGGGGAATACAAGGAAGTAGAAAGCGCAGAGATGAGAGGAGGGGGGGGAGTTGGTGAACAGTGAGAGGGGAGAAATGGACAGCGAAGAGATGGAGAAGCATGAGGGGAGGTTATGGAGGAAATGCATTGCGTGCAAAGTGATAGAGGAGAATGCGTGTAGTGCAAGGGAGTTCAAGGTGAGGCATCATGAAGGTGAGGGGTGGGGGAATACGAGGAAGTATAAAGTGCAGAGATGAGTGGGGGGACAGTGGGAGGGGAGAAATGGAGAACGAAGAGAGATGGAGAAGCGTGAGGGGAGGTTATGGAGTAAAGGGATTGCGTGCAAAGTGATAGAGGAGAATGCGTGTAGTGCAAGGGAGTTTAAGGTGAGGCATCATGAAGGTGAGGGGTGAGGGAATACAAGGAAGTAGAAAGCGCATGTAAGGATAAGGCATGAGTGGTCCAGGTAGAGGGAATGAGGAGAGGGGAGTCATGTAGGTGAGGGAGAGGGGCATTTTGTGAAGGAGCACCTTGTAGGTGAGATAGAGGGGAATTCCAGGAGTGAGAAAGGTTGGAAGACGAAGGAACGTGAACGGATGAGGTATAAGGGAAAGGGACGAGGGAAATTCATGGAGAAAGAAAGAGATGAGCGAAGAAGAAAAGAAAGAAAAACTAGCATGGTAGGAATAAGAAATGAGAGAAGAATGATTGGAAACTAGACAATTGAAAATTTTCTTTTAAGTGAATGAAATGCGATCTAAATAATTATGAGAAGAAATAAAAGATTTGGAGTCTACAATATGTCATAAATTAGGATGCAATAAAGAAGAGAGCTTGAGATTGAGGGAAAAACATGGGAAAAAAGATGTGCAAGATATGATCTAGTGAAATGAATGTATGCCCTGAGAATAGCCTTGTTGGTTTTGAAGAGATTCCTTTTGAGTGCGGGTCTTCTGAAATGAGATTTAATGATAGTAAATGTTGGAAGAATTGTCGCTTGAGAAATGTAAGATCACCTATTATTTTCTTCAATTTAGACATGAGCTTCCCAAAGATTCAAATATATTTGAGGCAATACTCTCCATAGAGGTTTGAATTTTGAACATGTATATTTTCCCGGTGGCTAATCATTGTGATGTTTGCTTATGGATTGCACTCTGTTAGAATTTTGGAACCCAATGTTTTGGGTGGACACTCCACCCGTCATTAGGGGAAGAGAAGAAGCTACGAAGAGTAGAAACTTATTAGATAAATAAATAGATTGAAGGGAGTTATCCGTTAAGAATTAATGGAAGGTGAAAGTTTTTAAGTTAGAATAAAATTAATTAAATAGTTAACAAAATAAGGAATTAGATAAAAAGGTTAAGTTAAAAATTAGGGTTTTAAAAATGGAAAAAATGTTATTTAAATAATTAAATAGTTTTTAAGGGAAGGGAAATTAGGATTAAATTTTAAATATTAGAAAAAGTTGAAAACAATGGAAATCAAAGTAAAAAGATAAATCTTGGGATGAGAAAAGGGGTTGATTTAGGGGGAAAACTACTAAAAAAAGGAGGGAATATACAAGAAAAATGGTGGGGTTTTAAGAGAATTAGACCAAACTTAAAAATACCGATAATAAAAATAAGAAGGAGGATTTAAATAAATAAATTTAGTGAAAGAAAATTAGGAAGAAAGAGGGAGAGGGTAGAAAATAAGAAAAAAATCAAAAGTTGAAAAGGGGGAAGACAATAATAAAAAGTTGGGGGTACACAAAATGATGAAAATATTAAAGATTAAAGAATGAAACAAGGGTTGGTGTTGGCTGAAATAATTAAAAAAAATTGAAATAAATATTATCAGTGGGAATATGATAGACTTTTGAGAAAATTGGAGGAGATTAAAAGCAAGAAAAGAGAGAGAGGTATCAAGGGGAGAAGGGGATGCCAATAAAATTAATGGGTTAAATGATGGATTAAGGGTTTCTAGGATTGACTCGGCTTATAACCATCTTCTCGATTCAAATTATAGGGTTTCTTTTCTATTTTCAGAGCTTCTCTTATAAGGTGGGAGGTGTAGTGAGAAGTGTAAGCAAGAATTTTGGTTTGGTTAAAACATATAAGATATTTAGAGTTGAAGGAGTGATCGGCTATGGCTGATTTTTTCAAATGGGTGTGATTAGTATCCACAATATGTTCATTGAGCTGATATTCGATGGTTCTACCGGTTTGACCTATATAGGATTTACCGCAAGAATAAGGAATTTGGTAGACCCCTTTCGAGAGAATTGGGTTCAATTTGTCTATAACACTTATTAGTAATTGTTTAGTGGTTTTGTGGGGTTTGGAAATAGTTTTAAAATTCTTTTTTATTAGTAATCTTGATAAACGATCAATGATGCTAGAGATATAAGGGAGAGAAACTAAGCCTAGGGTTGGAGAGTTAAGGGGGTTCGCTTGGGTTTAGGGTGAAGAACATATTGAAAATATTTGTTAATTTGGTTTAGAGAATAGTCATTGGCTAAGAGGGATTTGGTAAGTTGAGATTTTTCTTTATAAAAATGCTTAGGGTTGGATTTGTGCATCTCTCTAGTTATCAAAGTGTTGAGAACAACTAATTTCTGAGTAGGGTGGTGGTGAGATTGGGCATGGAGGTATCTATCGGTATGTGTCTTTTTGAAAAACAATTGGTGTGAAAGGGAGCCGTTTGGCTCATTGGTGACCAAAACATCAAGGAAAGGTAGGGAGTTTTCTTGTTGTATTTCCATGGTTAATTGAATATGAGGAGAAATTTTATTGAGGTGATCAATAAATTTATGAAGGGAGGCCTCTCCCTCTCCATGAGGCCAAATGACAAGAGTGTCGTTAATGAAGCAAAACCAACATTTTGGTTTCAAAGGAAAACTGTTGTGGACTTGTGATTTGAAATGTTCCATGAAAATATTAGCCACAACCAAGGATAAGTAGGATTCCATAGTTGTGCCTTCTATTTGTTCATAAAAATTTTCTTTGAAGTAGAAAAAGGTTGAGGTGAGACATATTCAAATGAGATTTAAAATTTCTTCATCGACTAGATTGGAAATGATATTTAGAGCTTTAGGGACATGAATTTTGGTAAAGAGAGAGACCACGTAAAAAATTACCAAGAGATCTCCATCATCAAGGTGAAGACCTTGATTTTTGTGGATGAAAACTGACAAGTCTTTAATGAAAGAAGGTGTTTGACATGAGAAGGCAATATGTTTTTTGCTAGGATCCTAGATAAGGCATGGGTGGGGGGTCCTATGGCGCTGACAATGGTATGAAGAGGGATTCCTTCCTTATGTATTTTGGGTTGGACATAGATTTTTGGGGGTTGGGGATTGCAAGGGAGAATTCGATTTTTAACTATCGAGTCAAGAGAGGAAGATTTAATAGCTTTGGTTACAAGATTTGTTATTCGAGAAATATGATTTTTGAATAGAGGTTTATAAGAAGAGGAAGAGAGGAGTCCAAGCATCTTGTATTTTTATGGAACAATTTTCTCATAGGGTTACATAGATGGTGTATTGAAATTACAGATATTGAGGATTCTCTAGTTTGGAGATGGACTGGGAGTAATGGCAGGGTGACCGCCAAATTAGCCCATGATGTATTTTTTTCCGATATATTTGTGGATCATTGTTGGTGGTATGGGCCCTTATGGAATTGGAATGTGCCCCTCAAAATAAAACTCTTTATATGGATTTCATTGGGAAATTAAATTCTTACTTGGGACAACTTCATAAGCTATGGAGGTATCGGTCCAAATTGTTCCCTATGTAATTGTGAGGTTGAGTATGTGGACCATTTTATGGTCCAATTCCCTTTTAATCACCAAGTTTGGAAAGTGGTGAAGGGGGCATGCCAACTCTCTTCGGATTGGGCCCGAGATACATTGTCCCCTTATTTTAAAGCTTGGATTCATAATGGCCATACTTGGAAAGAACTTCCATGTTTTGTCTGTTGGGAAGTGTGGAAGCATATGAACACCATCCTATTTGAAGGTGGAAATAAGAATGTGATTAGGGTGGGTGTTAAGGATGTTGCAGCATATAATGAAATTTGTATGGATCATGCAGTTCCCACAACTTTGATGTTGAGAAGAGTCACCAATCCCAATTTGAAATGGATTTGAATGGAGTTGCCTATTGGGTTTTTTAATGGGGCATCCTAGGATAATAATCTAAAGTGCGGGGCGGGGGTGGTCCTCCATGTCAATAATTCAGAGTCATATCGACTTTGTTTTAATTGTGGTGTGGGGACAAACACTCTGGGATAACTCCTTGCATTATCGAGTTTGTTATTTTTTGCAAAAATAATGGATATTAATTGCTTACAAGTAGCAGGTGACTCCAAACATATTATTGATTGGATCTTCTCACAATATAATCTACACATTTCATCGTTGGGAAAATGGATGGATAAAGTTAAAAGGTTGCATGAATATTTTGAGTGGATTTCTTTTCAACATGTTTTTCAGGAACATAATACTCTGGAAAACAACTTGTCTAAATGGGCTCTTCAAATGATCGAGGGTTATATATTTTTTGAGGAATTTTGTGATTCTATTTCTGTATCTAAAGGGAGCATTCTGATCTACCAATTTTGAGCAGTAGTGGTTTTGGGTCTTATATTTTGGTGTGTATTTACTTTTGGAGCAATTGTTACTAGACCTTTGTTATGTGGTGTACTGTATCTTGTTCCTTCTTCTTTGTGAAGTCATGACTTTGGAATGTACAATATCTAATTTCCACCTCCATCTGATTTTGGATGGCTGCAATTGCTATCTTCCCTTTCTTTTTTAGACGCCTAATTAATGTTGGAGCTCGGTCTTTGGTTGGATGATGGCATATACATTAGAGGGAAATATATTCTTAATTTTCTCTCATGTACAAGTCTCAATATTTCCGGAGTTCAAATTTATCTTGTATAAATTGTACTCTATTTTGATCTAGTAGGGGTAGTTTCCTTGAGTTTTTTGGTTGGTTAATCTAGTCGTGGTGATGGTTTTTCTTTATTTCAGTAGGTCCCTCTTCAGACTGGTCTACTACAAATTCGCTATTGGTCCTATCTAGACGTTGTCTCAATTTATATCATCTATATCTGTTGATGGATGGATTATTGCTTGGTCCATTGCTACGATGGTTTATGTCTTGAACTTCCTATTATGTTACACATACTTTACATAAATAAAATATAGTTTTCTTCCTTATTGAAAAATAAACATAAGTGTAGAAATATTTTCTATAATTTTTGAATGCCCTAAATATCTAGTTTTTTTATAAGACTTTCACTTAATAAAAAAATTAAAAATGAATCTACATACATTAAATCTACCATCTTCCATAAAAAATAAACAAATTATATTTATGCGATGGAATTATATATATATATATATATATGAATGAAAAATGGAAAATAAATGGTATGTATAAACTTAAAACCTAAAGTTGAGATTATTTAAAAAGTATTCCAAATTTATCCCATTAACACTTTTCTTTATATAGAAAACATAAAATATAAATAACATTAAAACATAGTTATATAATGCATATAAAAAATAACATGGTTATCAATCAAATTTATGATGTTGCTAGATAGTTGTGCAATTAAGAATGGATATGCATTAAGAAAATATATATTACTATGTATTTTATAATTTAGAATACAGAATTAAAAAAAAAAATGGTATAAATCTTAGTGCATATATGAAATATTATTTCATTCCATATATTTTTTTTTCCAAAGTATTATTATGATCTTGATTCTAGCTTGAATGAAGAGAGTGAAAAAGTAGACTCATTGTATTATTAAGCAATGATTTAGACTCAATTGATGAGTAGATGTAATTAGCTTCTGAGTTAACTCTTAAAGATTTGGGTGAAAAAAATACAATCAAAAGTATAAAGAATTATGAAAAAAATTGATTTCTTAATACATCGCAATCAATTTCTAATCTACTAACCTCAATATCAATATTAAGTATTACTACTTTTCTCAAAGCTAAAGCCAACGACATATGCCAATTTTTATTATTATCTTGACTAATGAGAAAATAAAAGATGTCCCATAGAAATCCTTTAAATGAAAAAGCAAATACACTTTATTATAATTGAAAAGCCAATACACTTTATTATAATGGAATGAGGATTTAAGATCTCTAAATACTAAATAGTAAAATTTTATTTTTTTCACATGGAATCAAGATCTAAGATCTCTAAATAACAAATAATAAAATTTTATTATTTTTTCTATACTTTTACCACCTCATTTATCCAATGATAATGTAACAAATATGCATAGATGATATTTTATTATGGCTAATTGTGAGTGGAAATTTTTAATTTTAAAGTCTCTCAATTATAAGAAATAGTCCTTTTACACAAACGAACCATTCAGCTAAAAAAGCAATAAAACATATGTATATATTAAAACGATTTAATTAGTATAAAAAAATATCACCATATATATTAAAACAAAATAAAAAATTATTTTTTAAAAAATATAAAAAATTAAATCCAAAATTTTATTTCTTTTTCGTAAAGAAGATAAGAAAAGAAAATGAATTAATTCGATTGTTGTTCTTAGGTCACCATAGATTTGATAAGTTAAAAGATCATAGAAATTATAATTGTAACAACAATTAGAAAATTATGATATGGGTATATGCATAGAACTCCAAAAGAAAATGACCAGTCAAAAAGAAAATGACTTTCAAAAAGAAAATGACCTTCATCATCACATAGAGCATCACACCATTAATATTTCATATATAGATTCTTTATATATAGTTATTGATGTGAAATTTTTATAAATTATTTTTGTTTATTAAATATCATTTTTTTATAAATTTTTTGTGTTCATTAAATATAATTTGAGTAATCAGAAAGAATAATTGTTATCCTCAAATTTATATTATATAAAATCATAATTTTAATAATAAATAATAAAATGTATAAATATTAAATAAAAAATAATTTAATTGATATTTATAAATTAAAAAATACTTTTATAATAAAAATATTCACCAATAGAGTTTAATATAAATGATTGAGAGTTGAGTTTAATATAAATGATTGAAAGAAGAAACTCTCGATAAGAATTGTTTGGATTAACAAGTTACTAATAATTTAATCTTCACTTACACATTTAAAAATGAAATAAATTATATTTTAAATAAAAATAAATAAAAACACTTTAAAAAATTCATAATTATATTTATTATATAATATCATCAAAGATATCCATATTAAATGCTTTATAAAAAAAGTTTATCCATAAAAGGTTTTCTACATTTGTTCTTATCTATATCTTTTGTATATATTATGCAAAAAGTTTTTCAAGATTTGATCTCATATTTCTAATATTATATACTCATACATATATATTTATATTTATTTAAAATCATTTTTTCTTTATATTAACAAATTTTAAATTTATTTTAAACAACAATTTAGAACATTATTATCTTTAATCACTCTTTGAAATATATAATTCTAATATACAAAGCAGATTTTATTCTTAACTTAAAGAATATTGCATTAAATATTCGAAATATACCTTTAAAAAACAACTCTTTTTTAATGTAAAGATATACAAAGCAGATTTTATTTTTAAAAATAAAGAATGTTGTATAAAATATTCGAAATGCATCTTTAAAAAACAACTCTTTATATAATGTACCTTTGGAAATCGCCACGAGCAATGTATACAATTTATTAAATTAACCATGTAAATTTAAGAAGAAGTAATGTAGATTTTGGGTGAAAGGTATGTGGCACATGCATTAAATGTTTTATGATGTATATTTATATATTAATATAGAGAATTTAAATGGTTAATAGTTTAATTAATTTGAATGAATTGTTTTAAGATAAAGTTTACTTCAAATTTTTTGGTTCTAATTTTGTTTAGGTTCGAGTTTCTTTTATTTGGTTACTAATTATGTGGTTTGGTTTCTTTTATGTGGTTGAATCTCCTTCAATCCAGGTATATGATGGAAGAGGGGAGTATCTTGTGAAGTTTTAGTCCATGAGAGCATGTAGGCAATTATGTGGACTCAAATCAATCATTTTAAGCATCTCAATTGGTCGGTTATAGATGGTTTAGGTACTTATGAGAATTTTTCCCTCTAACAGAAATATACATGTACTTCTCATGGATTGTTTTCATACATGTACCATGCTTTATAGATTGTTGTTGTTTATTGTTTCCACCTCCCATGTGTATGGTTCTTATGTCATCTGAACAATATGGTTCAAAATTAATACAAATTTGGAGCTGTGATATTTTTTCTATGGAAAAAAAATATTGTGAAGTTTTATTTGGGAAAAATATTTATTCCAAGGGGTTACATCAACCAGTGGTTGTACATGTTGTTGTGAATTTAGTCAATTCTATGTTAGTAGGTGCTCAATTCAAATCCCCTTGAATTAGTGGACGCTCAATTTAAATCCCCTTGGATTAGGTGGACAAGATATTTGATCTTTAATGTTATGAAGGAAAACAAATCAATACAATATATTAATAAATAAAATAACATAAATCAATGTGATTAAACATTGATATAAACGATTTGTTAGGATATAAAATGAATTAACATTGTTGACTGCCAAGCACCTTTTTTTTAACATAAACAGTTATATTTATATTGATAAAAGGATTAATAAATTCAATAGAGTCATGCAAAAATTCCTCTTTAATAGTTCAGAGCTTCAAAAGTTGTAGCTTGCAGAACTTAATTGACATAAACATTCATCCAAAAGGAAGAGATATTGTTCTAAAATACTAAATTCCCTATACTACTATAAAGTAGTCCAGGGTATTTTTTAAGGATTCTAATATTATAGTTAAGTATNAGCATGTAGGCAATTATGTGGACTCAAATCAATCATTTTAAGCATCTCAATTGGTCGGTTATAAATGGTTTAGGCACTTATGAGAATTTTTCCCTCTAACAGAAATATACATGTACTTCTCATAGATTGTTTTCATACATATACCATGCTTTATAGATTGTTGTTGTTTCTTGTTTCCACCTCCCATGTGTATGGTTCTTATGCCACTTGAACAATATGGTTTAATACTTTTTTCTTTTTTCTTTTGGGTACTCAACGACTTCTTTTGGCAACTCTTTAAATAATGACACATCAAGTTAGTAATTAGAAATAGTATACAAGATCTCCCTCTCTTGAATTATAAAACAAAATTCAACATTCTTATCTCTATAGCGCACATAATCAATATTAGAATTTCAACTTTGAACCCTTTGTTTGATTCTATCCTTGGGGCTTCCGGTTGATGTGGATATTGTTTGGGAGGAATGGGTATTCATGCAACGTCTCGATTATCTTAATATTCTTTTTTTATGCCATCTATGCAGATGTACGAGTCACTTTCATGCTAAATGCCCAGGTTTTTCTTATGAATCGGATGAAGGGGAGTCAAAAGGGGATTCTGATCTAAATAAGGACATAGTCAAGCCTTCCGCTGATGATATTCCTATCGTTGAAGTGGATCGGTTGGTTACTTGTCCTTCTTATGCTACCAAAACAAAGGTTACTACCAAAAAAAGGGTTACTTCAGGTTGTTAAATGATACTTCTCCCACTCCACTCCATATGAGGGTGTGTTCTTTGATGAATTACATTTTATTAAATTTTTTGAAAAAGAGTATAGGAGGAAGTTTGTACACGAGGACATGGTGTTAGATAAGGGTTTGGTGTGTAATAATTTAGGTTTGCATGGGGTTGTTGGAGATACCAATCCTAGAAAAAATCTTTTGGTGAATAATGTCCTTTTTTATCCTTTAATGAGTATTATTGAATCTGAGGTGGGTATCGAGTCAGGGGTGTCTGATCGTCCTATTGATCGTGAACCACAATGTATACTCAATACTATCAATCCAATTAATTATGGTAAACAAATTTCCTTGTTCTCGAGCCTTGATACTATTGGGGGGAATCCTTTACAAGCTTCAATGTCCTTGCATAGGGATTCACATTCTGATTTGGTATCTTGACATTTAATCCCAGCTTTGGGAATTTCTGATTTTCCTCCTATTGTTAGAGACAATGGGGTTAAAGTCCCTCTCAATGTTTTTTCAAATTATTTATCAAATCAAATTTTGGTTACCTTTATTAGCTCCATTGGACACCATAATTTTACCATAAGAGATAAGTCTAAAAAGAAGGGTAGGTAGTAAAAAATTGGTGCTTCTGGGGGGAATGACACTTCTGGAAATGAGTACATACCCCTTTCTACTAGAATACAAGATTCTTCTCCGTCTACCTCAGCTGGTGCTAAAATTCTGATCCTCAGGACCTTAGAGCATATACACCCATTAATACTTGTGATTAATGTTAATTATGTCTTACAACATAAGGGGCATTGGGGGGACCCAAAAATTGCGTGCCCTTAGGAGACTATTTGAGAAGTCCAAATCAGATATTGAATTAGTACAAGAAATGGAGAGTAAAAAAGAACAATTAGTTAAGATGGAAGAGGAGTCATGGAGATTGAGGAGTAGGGTTGTGTTGATTTCCCAAGGGGATAACAACACAAAGTTCTTTCATAGGTATGAAAACTATCAAAGGAAGTTGAACACTATATGGGACTTAAAGGATGACAATGGAAACTGGGTTTCCTCTCAGCCTGATTTGGAAAGGAATGCTCTAGATTATTTTTCAAATAATTTTAAGGACCCTAGTGGAAATGATATCGATTCACAACTAAAGGTGATAAGTCATTATCCAACACTTTTTTCTAAAGAAGAAGGTCAACAGATTGGGTTTGTTGTCACATTGGAAGAAATTGAAAAAGTGCCAAAACAATTTGCCAAAGATAAGAGGCTAGGACTAGATGGTTGGCTTGTGGAACTCTTCATTACCTTCTTTGATTTGATGGGAGAGGGACTGCTCGAGGTGGTGGAATAGTCTAGAATTTAGGGCTATGTATTAGGTGCTCTTAACTAAACCTTTATTTATATGATACCCAAATGTGATAAAATAGAGTCCTTATTTGACTATAGGCCAATATCCCTTTACAATCTTGTATACAAAATTATCACTAAAATAATATCCAATAGGATTAAACCAAAACTAGTTGAAGTCTTGTCCAAGAAACAATTTGGTTTCTTAGCAAACATACAAATATTGGATGCCATTGGGGTTACTCAGGAATGTCTACATTCCATTAAGATCAAGAAACTAGATGCCTTAATTCTCAAAATGGATTTAGTGAAAGCATATCATAAATTAAATTGGGTCGTCTTGAGATTATTACTCCTCTAGATAGGTATTCCACTATCAATGACTGATTGGATCATGGCATGTGTATCCTTCACATGTTTGGTTGTTATGGTAAATGGATCTCCTACAAATTTTTTCAAATTCTCTAGGGGTGTTAGGCAAGGATTCCTGTCATCCCCTTTACTGTTTCTGCTAGTTATTGAACATCTCAACAAGATGATTGTTACTGCAAAGAATGAATGAAGGACAACTGGTATCAATATTACAACTTCTCAGTTCATCATACTGTTAGGATATTTAGACACTTAGGA
>NWUY0300043359.1:11791-25113 GCA_004151065.3 Larix sibirica | reverse complement strand
AATCTAAATAAGAGGAAGAAATGAAGAAAAATGAAGAGGTCCAACATATGGATATTGGTACCACCAATCCTGGTGTGCCTCCAAAGATCTCAATCCCACCCATGACAAGAGGACATTTTCCACTGCATGAGATGGTCCTAGGAGACTTTACATCATCAAATTCTAAAGCAGTGGCATTACTGGAGTCATTTGTATTCGATGAAAAGAGAAATAGGGTTGTAAAACAAACACATAAAAATCTCAAGCTGCCTATACTCCCACAATTGATAATGACTACTAAAACACTAATGGCCATGGATATACATGATGATCCAGCTGTTATAGCATCTATTGGATTTGCTTTCACTGAATCAACCAAATTCAATGTCCAAAACATGATAAATGAAAGGTATAGATACAAGAGAATAATTCGTAATCTTGAAGGACATATAGCTCATATTAAATTAGACACTAATAACCTTGTAGAATTTCAAATGTATGCTTATGAGATATGAACTAAACTCTACTAAAAAAGACATAAATTTCTCTACACAAGTTCTATGAGCATGCCTCATAGTTCTTGAATTTCCTAATACAAATTCAAGACAAAAGAACTATTCTTTAGGCAATATAATGGGCATGGATAATCTCAAAATATGGTAGAAAAAAGAGAAGGATGCACCTATAGGCCTGCCTAGGATGAGTGAGAGGGACAATGATTGCAACTACATAGCTTTAAATAACTTTCAAATGACTAGTGTCGTGTTGGAGAGAGACATTGCCAATTCAATCAACAACTATAAACATTTACACTTAGCAACTAAGAAGGTAATTAAATGTTACAATCTCCCTCTGATAGGATCGATTGATGCCCCAAAATTTTTAGAGGAAATATGGAGGGATTTAGAATAATCCATCCCAAATAAAAGAGTTTCCATCATAATTGGGTCAAGAGATATTGAGGATGTCCCTATAGACTATATTTCCACACCCTCTAGAGATATCAACTTGATAAAGTCATACCTCAACACACTCAAAAGAGGCATGAGTCCAATGATAACATAATCAACCAACTATAATGTCACCATAGAGAAATTGATATTTAGGCACATCATGAGTATTTCTTCCCAACATGATATATGGGAAGCCTATTTAGATGGCGAATCTCAAAGCAGACTAGAGCTAAAATAAATATTTAAATATTCTTTTGTAAATAGGACAAAATGTAAAGTTGGACAGTCATAATTTCCAAGAAATAAATTTAATAGTCTTTGGAAGTTATCTTTTAGAATTGTATAAGAAGAGGATAGAGAAAAGGAGAAACAGCTTTTGGCTTTTGTACATTGAATTTTTGTAAAATTGATTTTGTGAGAGTTTAATGAAGAGAAACCTTCTAGACCATTTTATAGGAGGAATTTAATCTTGTATCGTTAAGAATTGAATTATTTATGTTGCTTATTCTTACTTCAGAATCTATTGTATGAGTGTGTTGTTGATATAGACCATTATATGTTCTAGAATATTCCCTTCACTTATTTTCTTGTTGTTTCGAACTGAGATGATAAATGAAATATTGTTGATAGTAGAAACATGGATAAACTATTCTTAATCTATTTATCATTCATAATTTAATATTCATAGTCATGTATTTATTTCTTAAATAACTTATTGTTTACAGGAATAATTAACATAACTATGATTGTTGTGTTATATTTTCTTGGTATATTTCAACTCCTAGCTAAGTTAGGTAGGATTAGTTGTGTTACCAACTAGCATGCATAGGGTGATCTCTAGACATAATACATCATTAGCCATCCACAGACCTTCTAGTCCCCCATCCATATTAGGAAATCTTCTTCCTAGTTGTATTGTGTACTTCCTTTGTCATGGTTAAAGGAGGTTGTTTGTAAAATTTTGACATCCATTACATGTGTAAAAGGGCTAGCCCAATTGAGTCACTCATATTGTGGTAAATTTGGAGTGTTTTTTTCACCTAGAAAAACTTAGATCCTAGTGATCGAAGTTTATCCTTGTTTTTTTACTCACACCTCCAAATCCAAAGTATGTTATAATATAGGTGCCTTATGTTGGTGTCTAGTCCCTAGAGCCTGATGACAAAATTGGAGTCAGTCACCATGTCCTTAGCAACATGCATGACCTTTTAGGTCCCTTGGTGGGGGGGGGTAAAAATGTAAAAATACTATCTAAAAAGGGGTTAAGGGGGTCAATTATTAAAAGGGGAATATTTCTAGAACCTTTTTCCTCTCATGAATGTGTTTTCCCTCATCCGAGGGAGAAAGGTGGCGCCTTCTCTCCTCCCATGCATTGAGATCTCCTTGCACAAGCAATTCCCTCACCTAGCGCATGCATGTGTTTCCATGCTCCTTGTTCAACATTGGTTTCTCCTCCCAAAGGTGGCACATTTATCTTGCATGGGAATGGGGATCTCCTCCTTAATGTGGCACATTCTCCTTGCATGGGAGATAACTCTCTCATGTGGCACTCTCTCATCACTTTGCATTTGGATCTCCATTTGAGATGGTGCCTTCTCTTTTCATGCATGGAGAAGATCCCAATGTGGTATTTTCCTACTTAAAGGGGTGCTCCCTGTCTTGCTGTTGTTGGTTATTAGTTTGAGAAATATCTCTTATATTGTGTATCTCTCATTTGTGAATAGTGATTAATAAAGCAATACTTTGGAGGTCAAGAGGGAGCTATGAACATTCTGTGGATTTTTATGTCTTGCGTGTTATTGAGGTAACATCTATTGTTTATTAATAGCTAGTTTCTATTTGCTTCTCTATTAGGCCTTGGAAGGGGTATCGTTACCTAGTATGATAGGCCTATTGTTTAAAATAGATTTATTTGCAGGTTCTAGGAGAGATATTTTTATAAGCATATGTTTAGTTGCATCTATTATTGCATTAACCCTCTCTTTCAGGTTGCACCAAGAGAAGCATTTGGAGGGAGCCTTTATCCCTTTCTGGTTATTTATTTGCATTTGTAGGTACTCATTCGATAAGCAGATCCTGGGTAGCCTTGTGTAACTCCCTTCTCTTGTTGGCCTTTTTCTTGTGGACTATTCCCTCGGTACAGTTCTGAAATCACTCCATTTTTCTAAGGTTGAACGAGCACTCTTCTACAAACTCGTCTATAACCTTCCTTTTATTCTACTCAAATCAAATCTTAGTTTTGAATGCATGTATAGATAGATCTTCTATTATCAAAGATATATCTATCCTAGATATATTTTAATCATGCATTCTAGATCTAATTAAATCTTTAAATCAAATTATTCAATTAGGTCTAGGACAGGTATTGCATATTCGTGCATGTCATTGAAAGATACATGCATGTTTGTGCATGTCCTAAATAATCATATGCATATATATATCTCTTACTTTTTTACCTTGAATAACAATGTATGTTGTTGCATATAAAGATCATAGCTTGCTTCCTGCTATCCTAACAACAATAAAATCTCACATTACAGACACTTACGTCCATCTATATTTGCAATTATAACCCCTCTTTTGCATTGGTTTCATTCTAACACTTGTTAGCAGGTAAAGACCCCATCCGAGAGTGATTAAAGGGCTCCATTACATAACATTTTTGTCACTGCTCATTAATTTTTCATTGTATATTTAGGACAACAAACATAGTGTCCTAAAGGCAGACTATATTGGCCACCAGTCAAACCCCCTAAGTTCCTATCAAACAAGGTATTTACCTCATCTCTCTCTTGATTTCATTCTCTATTCAATGTAAGCTCTATTGTTGTACACAAGGACCAGTAGTAGGAATTCTAAAGTTTGCATAACTTCTTGCAATTAATCCAGTAGGGGGTGGTGTTCCATCCCCCCTACCCCACCCCCCGAATAACATTTTTGCATCTAGCTTGCATGCTAACCGAATATATTAATTCATAACTTATGATAAATCACATTTATTGTGGTGCACTAAAATTAACTTTAGAAATTTTTAGTTTTCTTTTTTGTAATCCTACCAAAGTAACATTCTATAATCACTTCACATTAACTTAACTTAAAATCAATCTTCCATAGAGATGTATTCCAGAGTCTATAAAGATCCACAGGATTGTCACTTCATTGGAAAATTCTACGGTCGAAGGACCATATTTGGTAATGACCACTACTAGGACTCGTCGGGCTATATCCTTGTTTTGGTCTACTGCATTGGACATCTCTAGTGAATCTGACATAGTGCTCCTCTTCGTGTAGTACCACACTTGGAATCACTAAACCCGGACTCGTTGCAACGTATCGTGTGTATATCAAAAACTCCCCTTTCACTTTAATAATCCACAAGTAACAAACAATTGAAACCTACATCAAGTAGGTTCACAATTTGATGATTCATTTTCCTTTTTTTTCCTTCGATTAACAAGCAAGTCAATCCTCACTCCAACGAGTTCNATGAGGTGTCATATGACACTCTAATTCACTCCACCTCATGAAATTCACACCCCTCTTCCTCTTTTGCTATTTACGCAAGCTCTCCCCTTTATTTTTGGGGTTGGTTGCTTGAGGAATAGTTATAATCTTGTTTTGATAATAAAATAAAGGCTTTGGAGTTCAAGTGTATGGTCTCTATTGCGTGGAATTCTATGCTTCTCAAGCGCACAAGTTAGAGGTAATATGATAGATTTTTCTTTGTGATTTCTTTGTTTTCGTTGGGCCATAGGAAGGGCATTATTGCCACATTGGATGAAGGTAATGGATATTTTATGATGTTGTACTTTCATTTCCATTTTACTTTAAAGGAGATTATTTTTGCACCTTACCTTTGTTTGGATTGTGCATCTCTAATCTTTTTTGTTGTACGATACACCCATGAATGCAGGAAATGAGAGATCCATATTTCCCCTTGAAATCCTCCATCATTCTTTCCAACTCATCAAGCAGGTGGTGGTTTGTAATTTCAATATCCCTCTCTTGGTGACCACTTCATGGAAGCAAAATCCCTCTTGACTACTTCAAAATGACTCCATTGACCATCCAGAAAGGGGCATTCTACTTCCTTTCTCTCTAGCAATTTCCCCTTTTTTTTATAAAATCTAAATATTTTCAATTCTTGTTTTTCACATACATGTGAAGATCCATATCTTAATAACTTATATCTTCAGATCTAATTTCACATGCATATAAATCTAGTAGCTTTAAAGTTCAAATTCTTAGGTAGATCTATTTTATTTCCTGTTTCTAGGTGCACACATATGAAATCTGATCATTTAGCACTTAGAGGAATAATTAATTTATGAGTGAGAATCATTAAATATGATATATTTGAGCATTTAAGCTCACTATACACTGTCTGAATAGTCCTTGTATAGGGTGGAAACATCACTTACATCCTTTTAGAATCATAGATTCTAACCTTCTTTTGTTATTTTTTTAGTCTAACAAGTTTTGCAGGTTAACCCCCCTTTCGGTGAGATCAAAGGGATTCATTCTAGAAGTATCTTTTTTGTTATTCTAACATTATTTGTAGGTTTTGGAAAGTTATATTGCACCCCAAAGGAATCCTGGACCGGCCACCATGCAATCCCCAAGGTGCCTACCAAACAAGGAACATACCTCACCACCTTCTCAATACATTCATTTATCCTCTAAGTGTAAGCTTGATCATTAGCCATAAGTATGAACAATAGGAATTATAAGGGCTGCATAACCCCATTTTAATCCATCAAGCAGGGTGGTGGTGTCATATCTCCCTTACCCCCCTCTCTATGTAATTTTCGTGTGTGCTTTTTATTTTGCTTTTCTTTTTTCATAGCACAGTTTATATTTTTTTTTTTAGAATTTCTCTTTGAGTAGTAATTATGTCACATTAAATTTCAATTGGAAAAGTAATATTATTGCATGATTTTATATTTCACATATTATTCACGCATGTTGCAATAAATATATATAATCCAACCAAACAAACTTCTAAAAAACACTTAACACTAACTAAACTCAAAAAACTAATCCTCCCTAAAGACGTATTCCGACATCTATAAACATCCATAGATTTGTCACTTGTGGGAAAATTCTACAATGGAGGGACACTACTAAGTAGTGACCATGGGGAGCCATCAAACTACACCCTCTATTGGTGTCAATATTGGATATTCCCCGTTGAACGTAGAGTTTTAATTGATGTCAATAGTTAAATATTGTTAATCACTGAGTGACATGAGTGTGGAAGAGATGCTTTCTATGTAATTGCAAAGGATTTTGGTTGTAAACAGTAACTACTAGAACCAGAGGTTCTTGTAACTAGCAATTACCAGATGTGATGATGATAACTACCAGAGTCATAGATTCTCGTAATTCAATGACTACCTAAATCATAGAGATCTTGTAAATAGAAGAACTGCAGAGGGATGCATTCAATTACCGAAACTACAGAACATGAGTTACAAAATTTTCTATAGGTAGTGGATTCATTGGTTTGGGAGTTTCCACCTTCTATAAATGAAAATGAAGACATGGATCATGCCTAGTCATCTTGATATGGATGTTTATTGGTTGTAAGGTCTATGTGTGTGTGTGTGACATATGAACGGGACATGAAGATTATGAATGTTGCAAAAGAAAAGATTACACAATTGAAAATATTGTCAACCCAATCAATTCAAAATCCCCATGAACAAGTTGGATTAGCAAGGCAAAGCCCCATGCGATAAATAAAAAGTTAGTTCATCCAATTAAAAAAATCAATATTTAAAACGCAATGATGATTTCTATAAATACAAATGCCCAAATCTATTTTGAGCATGGATCTCTTTGAAGAATGGTGTAGTTTATTTTTCGTTGGGTTCTAAAATTACAAGGATATGAATGACTAAGTCTAAGTATTTTTCTCTAAGGTGAAAATGATGAATGAATTCACTAAAGAGAAAAACAACAAGGAACAAATTCTGGGTTTAATTCCTTGTACACAAATCGTAGGTGAAGTTTTCTAGATTTGATTACATATCACAATTGTTAGGAGAAGGTTTGGGTATGATGATTCACTAAGGAAGCTTTATATGTTGCAAACTCGTAATATGGAATAGGGACTGGATGGCATGAGTAACTTGATTACATGAATGCATTAAGTTTGAAGTTTTGATATTTTACAAAGAAAAGAAATGTGATCTTGGATTTGATCTATGAGACAAGCCCTGGATATGAATTAAAAGCGCAGAGAAGAAAGGTCAAAGGCATAGCGAATACAAAGTTTTGAATTAGGGAATATGATTTGATGAACTAAGGGTACAATTCGCAAAAGGATTTCTGAAATTAAAATGTCAAAGGTATGTAATATGACCCTAAATAGATATGAATTTTAAACATGAAAAATGCAATTTCAAGGATTGTGTTGCAACTATAGGAATGACTGAAATGTTGGTTTTGTGAGACAATGAAGTGAAGAACAAGGTCTGTGTGCAAAAGGAATTAGGACTATGTAAGAATTGCATATTCACATTGCTGTGTATGACGCTCCAAAAGTAAACTTCAGGTATTGTTTTGTAGATGAGATGAAGATCTGGATACAATAACAACTCTGTGTTAGTAAAGAATATGAAGTTGAATTAGGGTTAGGACAACAAGGCTTACTCCATCATGAAATTCTGAGAACATAAAGATGGAAGCAAAACAAGGTGTCAAGAGTGTTGACACCGAAGTAAAGGTTTGAGTGGTGTTTCCATCGATTTGTAGCCTAAAAATTCTAAATATTGTAAGTGGGTGCTTACAAAATAGGATTGGTGTCCTTAATAGATCAATGGGTGGGTTCTTGGAAAGTCGGTGCCTGAATATTGTAAGTGGGTGCTTACAAATGGGATTGGTGTCCCTCATAGGTGGGTTCTTGTAAATATTGTAACAAATTGGTGTTTTTGAAAGTAAACATTTGCACAGTTGTTTTATCCCAATTGGGTTTCTACTTTAAATCTTTGTGTTCTAGTACTACTCAAATATTCATGTTTGTATTGAATGCAAATTGTCAACAGAAGTGATGAATGAAATAAAAAATAACAACCATCCTCAATACTGTTGCACCCCCCTCTCAACATTGATTAATGTGTCAACAATTGGTATAAGAGTGAGTTCCTTCAAAACCGTTTAATCACTAGAAGGAATATCTCGAGCACATATGGCTTGTGAGGAATTTGGTCTCGCCACGAACAAAGATCCTTTGTTCAATGAAACAAATTATATATTCTTGAGTATAAATATGAATACATATATGATGGCACCAGGGTCTGATGTTTGGCACTCATTTATTATTGGTTACATAGCCTCAAAAACTCCATCAAAAGACAGTTGCAAAGGATTCAAGTGAAAACAATACAAAATCAATGGATGTCATTTTGAGTGGCTTATTAGATTCTAATAAATTCAAAGTGGGACAATGTACATTAGCTAAAGATATTTGGGATAAACTACAAAATATATACACAAAGGAATATCTCCTCATAGCCATGGAAACAAAGCCTATTTTTCAAGAATATAAAGATAATCAAAATTCAAATACGGAAAAAGAAGAAAAATTTGAAATAGACGGAGAAGCTAATCTTGAAGAAGAACCTTTTTGTGATCTAGATGAAATCACAAAGCTCAGAAGAGAGAACTAGTCACTAAGGGAAGAACTACAAAAGTATCAAGAGGAAGATCAGAATTCTAAAGAAGAGATGTCACACAACATTTAAGAATCAGAAAGGATCATCATTGAACTAAAGATTCAACTAGAAGAAAAGGAAGAATTTTTTGAGAAACTTGAAACAAAATTACCTCTCTAAGAGCAAAATTAGAAGAGACAGTCATCTATTTGATCAACACAAATTTGAAATTCGAAAAGAGTACTACAATTCTAGATTAGATTCTTAGCTGTCAAAGGTTACCATTTATCAAACATGCATTGGTTATGACAACAACCAAAATACATTTGAAGAATATGGAAGCCCTAAGCCATCCAAAAAGAAAATTGATGAGAAGCCTAAAAACTATGTCAATGATTTTGAAAGCTCCAATTACAAAGAAGACAATAGCAAGGAAAGAAATCATGATGGTGTTTTCATTATCCCCCTACCCCCCTCTCCTTGTCATTTTTGTGTGTGCTTTTTAATTTTCTTTTCTCTTTCCCAACATAGTTTATATATCTTTTTTTAGAATTTTGCTTTGAGTAGTAATTAAATCACATGAAATTTCAACTAGGAAAGTAATCTTATTGTATTCTTTTATATTTCACATACTATTCATACATGTTGCAATAAATCTATAAAATCCAACCATAGCAAACTTCTAAAAAACACTTTACACTAATTAAACTAAAAAAACTAATCCTCCTTAAAGATTTATTCCGACGTCTATAAACATCCATAGATTTGTCACTTGTAGGAAAACTCTACAGTGGAGGGACTCTTCTAGTTAGTGACCATGGGGCGTTGTCAGACGACATCCTTGATTGGTGTTAGTGTTGGGTATTCCCCGCGACTCCAATCTAGTCCCCTTCTCGTGTAGTATCACACCTGACATCCATACTCTTTTCCTCACACCTTCCGTATATTGGAAAATCCCCTTTCCCTTTAACAATTCACTTGTAACAAACAATCGATCCCTGCACCAAGCAAGCTCCCAATTCAGCGCGCTTCCATTTAACAAAGCAAATCCAATCTTGATTTGGCGAGTTCATAGTTTGACTTCGCTTCCACTTTGTAGTAATTATATATAACATTTCTCTTTTTTGTGGGTAAAGTAATCTATTAGTTTAGCCCGCAAGTATTTCATGTTCCATATCTGTATCCTTTTTGGGTTAAAGCACTGGTCTTTATTTCATTCATGCTGAAGCTTTGAATTACTTGCCAAGTTATATTGTTAGATTCTTTTCCTAGTTTATTTTATTAACTACTAAGTCGCATTTTCCAAGGTGACCATCCTTAGATTTTTATAGGATCTACCTCCCTTGGCTTGTGTTTAGGAGTGGGCCTAAACAGAAGGAGTTGAGTGTTGTGGTGACAGTGGCACCCAATTCGTCGACTTTTCCCCAAGGATGCTCTCAGTGAACTGATATTTTTCTCGCATTCACGTGTGCATTTCAGTGGAAACAAGTTGCATTTTTCATATTAGGATTTAAATTTCATATTGCATACAACATTTCATTTTAATTCATTGGTTGTTGGGCCATAATCTGGATGGGCTCCCTATACCAAACGAGGGACAATCTAAGTGGGACTTCTCATAATCTCTCTAGTGAAATGACACTTTGCTCATGTCAATAGATAGGTCCACGTATCTTGAATTCATAACCTTGAAGAGATTCCATCACATGCCAACAAAGTCAGAGTAGCAAGGAAATATATACTTTGCTTTAAAATTGCCAATTTGGCACTTAACACTTTTGAATGGGAATTTCGTTAAGAAGTCCTTAGTCAATCGGGAAGCCATACTGATATTATAAAATTGTGATTATTTCTATAGTGGTTTATATTGTTTTATTAAGTCGAGATTGAACTAAGTAGTCCATGAAGTTAGTCATATTCTCTTATTATCTAACCGTCTTATTTTTTGTAGATAAGGATTTTAAATGGATCTAATTCTCGTGTTGTAGGTTTTGGATCCTTTCATTAAGTTTTGGGCCAGTTTAACATTCCCATTCCCTAATAGTTATCTAAGCTAGTGCATCCTTTATTTTGTTGGGTTAATAGAATTGACAAAGCTTTCAACAAAATTTAAGGGTAAAGCTTATGTTCACTTCTTTATTTTTACATTGTATTGTACCCCATACTCAACTTTGAGGTCCTCTGGTTAAGTTGTAAGTCAATATCAAGTCCCAAAATAGTTCATTAATACATATGCTCTTCTATTTTGTTGGTTTAATAAAACTAGAAATACAAACAAAACTCAAGGAAAAAGGTTATTTACAATTTGTTTATTATTATAGTGTATTGTAACCCTACCACGATTCTTGTAGTGTATTGTAACCCTGCCATGATAATAAAAAGATAAAAGACACAATAAAATTCGAGTCGAAATGTGAACCTTCAAGTTTGACACCTTTCTTGATATAATAATGAGGATAAATTGAAATGCTATTTTTTTGTGTTTGATTTTGTACCACCAGTTAGTCTTGAAATTTACACACCAAAATTTTTGAGGTTCTGCCGGAGGATTTTCAAATCTGGCATCAAAATCAATAGATGTGCAAAAGCATTCGCCGCAAGAAGTTCTAGCAGCGAAAGCCTTATAGTTTGTAAGTGGATTTGCTACGGAAATCTTGATGCTCTACATTCTGATGTTGCATTGGCTCTTATGTTCATTCATACTCTGGTTATGTTTCCGCCAAATTGAGTGAGCCTTGCACATATTCTTTCCTTCCAATAGACCAAGGTTTTCATTACTTCTTCTTTGTTTTTTTGTGAAAATGCCCAAGTGATCCTACTAAGATTGTTGTTTATCTCTCGTAAGTGTTGTGCATACCTTGCTAAGCCTCTCATCTTCTTAAGTTGGCAAATGGCACAATATGTCAATGACTTGAAGTTTAGTGTGTGGCTTTATTGCTTTCATTTGGAAAATATCAAGTTGGTCGCCCTTGTGAGTCCTTTACCCAAACCGAATATTAAAAAATATGTTATTTTAATAATCAATTATTATAAATAATGTTTTGCAAATGGCTAGGATTATTGCTTATATTTTATTATCCATTTTAAAAAACAAAAAGTTGGTTTTGGGAAAAATAAAATTATTGGGTTTTACACCCCTCTCTAATCCACACCGCATGCAAAATTAAAATGCTCAAGCATCAAGCCCGAGCACTTCCCATGCCAATTGTCAAGTAGCAAACGCTAGATGTTATGGACAGGTGCACTTGTGAGGAGCGTTGTGATGGGAAATTAATGCCAATTTTGACGAGCGCTCATGTGTTGAGACAAATGTCACGATAACACCAGAGTCATCATCCAAAAGCTCGAGCCCGAGTCCAAGTGTTAAACACTGAGGAGAAAGCCAAGACGATGAAGAAAATAGAGCATAGTTTCAAGATTCTATCTACATAATTTCTAGTTATTTTGCAATTGACTGGTGACAAAGGGTTGTTGGCGTTGCTAGGAATTGATCTATGCGGACATGCATACTACTTGGAAACACGTAGAAGAAATCTTTGAGAAGGAAATCAATCCAAGTGGTTTACATGCATAGTAATAGTGGCACTTTTGCTATGAATGATCGTATGGATGGTTTCAGTACAGAAGAATAGCGATGGAGGAGACAACATTATGGGTCTTTATCATGTTAGTTTTTATATGGAAGCTTCTTGAAACCGCGACATTTGTTTTCTTTGCCTCTATCTCCTCCTTACAGTGATAGCAGGAGTAATGGTTCTTGGGTTGCGGCTTGTTTTATAACAATTGATTCCATCAAGTGGAGTGGAACACTGATGAACTCTTTCTTTTTATATCTGAAAGCCTGTGATGCTTTAGTTCTCTGTGCACTCCCATGTTTAGGAGAGGCTACCCTGGCTTATGTTGCTGCTAAATATTGTGGTTATTATGCTGGGGAGATAAATACAAATAATGACCAGTCTGCATCAATAATAAAAGGGGAAAATTCTCGATGCGGTGCACGTGAACTCTATGAGGATCAACTGTAAGCCAAGGTATTTAGTGACATAGATCAACAGTCTTCATAGATGAAAAACAAAAGTTCTTTGATTGGATGCAAACACATGAATGTGCAAATTATAGCTCAATATCACTTACTATCTTTCTTCATTTCCAAAGGAGCTTAAAATACTGGAATAGTTTTAGCAGCATTGAGGCTTAGCCCAAAGGATTCTTAGATGAATTTATGTTCTGTCTTATTCCTATCAACAATCNGACCTCCAAAGTCTTCACTTTATTCATAAACTACTTGCCAAATAGAAAAAGCATTACACACAATTACAACAGAGGTTCCTTGCATTCCATCCTAGATGATGGAGCAAACCCTGCATTATATAGCCAAAGAGGAGAAGACAAGGTGCATCTAGAAGCTTCTAGGGCTTGGAGGGGGACGCATCCATGAAGAGAGAGTGCCAAGCTTTAATCTAGCTTTTAACTAACACATGGTTGGCGTGAGGGAGTGAGGTGGTTGCCACCTCAAGAGAGGGCGCCTCTCTTCAACCTTGGAACTATCTCCCAACAAACCACAAGTCTCCAAATAAGCAAAGTTGCCCAAGCTTAAGAGGAGGGTGCAAATCCCAATAAAGATGTGTTTGGTGTGACTTGATCTTCAACTGAAAGTGATTTGAGTTGATTGGAATCTCATCCAAAAGTGATTTCCAACTAGACTAGGCCTTTATTTGGCTCTTTTTCCTCA